>JAOBRG010392778.1:0-24887 GCA_027574985.1 Umimayanthus nakama | reverse complement strand
CGCATGCGCAGTTCATCGCGACGCGAAAAATAAGAACGGAGCCGGAACCTTAACTCGTGGCCTTCCGGCCCGAGTAATTACGCAGGGGAAGCTAATAATTTTTTACTTGGTCCAAAGTGATTTGCATGATCAATACAAAGGTAAAACACTGAAACCAATGGAAGCACATAATTGGAGTCTTTCAGCTTAGCAATCTTATTCAGTAGGTATTACTGAAAACCAGCATTTCAAATGTAACTGAGATCGGCCGGTAAACACGCATTTATGCACGCAAACACAAAATTGTTAGTAAACATTGAACATATCACCTTTAAAAACGTTTTTTTTTTAACGTTGAAAGCAGACGAGAGGACTTTAAAAGTGGTCAATACACTTTAATATCTTGAGACATAAGAATTAATCAAATATTGGAACAGCTGTAACTTAGAACACATATTAAGAGAAGTAAAAGAAGGGGAAGGGTTACTCTTTCAACGCCATAACATGAAACTTGTCATGAATAAAAGGAAAACCATCGAACATTTTCACAGTAAGAATAAAAGAACAGAATTGAAAGATTACAAAGATATAAAGTATGTTCTTTCTCATTTAAAACGCGATTTAAACCGTATTTTCAAAAACAGCAAAAATGTTTTCTTTTCACAAACTTAAAAATTGTCTTGGTGTGTGCGATATCACATCAAAACTAGCACACACCCCAAGTTTAAGCTGTTCTAATCAAAACTCATATAGTAATAAATTTCGCCTCAAGCCCTTTGAGCAAATGTGCACATCAAAACTAAATGTACATTTCACTTGTGACGGCGTTCTGAATATACACAATAATTCTACGTTGCAAAAGATTTTTATATCGTTTTAGTATTTTCTTGGTTTTGTTATTCATTTTTCTTTTAAAATTAAAGAGGATGTACTGAGTTTAGAGATCGATTGTTCGGCTAAAGGTTACCATTCACCCTAAGCGGTAGTTTCAGTTTTTCCTTTGTTACTTCGTTAATATGCATCGGTTACCCACAAACCTATACATCAGTTGAAAGCTTATGAAACTATCTAGATAATGGTGAAAATGCTTTAAAAAATTTTGTTTTTAAATGAATGCAAGCCCCCTAATTCAATCCAATCCTTTCACTTCTAGACGTCAATGCGGCTGTTAGTTTCAATTTACGCCATTACATGCTTATTTTTTTATGATAACAAACTTTATAAGAACACCCAGGCTGAGATTTGCCCAAAAATTAAGTACAAGCTAAGAACACTGACCAAGCTGAAGTTTTGATCAGAAAAATTGAAGAAAGTTTATTTGATTATTCTACACAAAATGATACGTACATGTATAAAAGATCTCTTAGAATTGGCTGGGTCATCTAGCGCAACCTCGTTCCCAAGCTCTTTCCTCTACCAAGAGAAAGGGTTGGGTCTGGTCACGTGCCACCCAGATTCTAGGTGGTAACAAATAAAATAAATGCTGAAGATGTGCTTAAAATTAATATTTGTTCTTATTTAGTCAAATGTTAAGTTTTCGTCAAAACAAACGCACATGTTAGATTGCTTTATTTGTTACCACATAGAATCTGGGTGGCGCGTGACCAGACCCAACCAGGGTCTTTCTCTCGGGAGAGGAAAGAGCCTGGGAACGAGGCTGCATCTATCGCTGGAAGAGTGATAAGCTAAGCAAGCTCGTAACGTTCGCGTCACTGTACAGCAGTACGAAATGATAGCGTCGTTTTATCGTTCTGATTGGAAATACCAGAAAATAAGAACAATTTAAGAACAATTTGAGGCTGAAATCGTCAAAAAAATTGAGAACAGCCCAGGATGAGCCGAAAGTTATTGGTTCTTATAAAAAAAAAAGCGTGTTTAGGTACCATTTGCGCTCTTATTCCGTCCTGGCGATGTCTTTGATTTTCTTCAAGCGTATGACGAAAATTCCCCATCTGCCCTGCTTGAGTCGTAAAAATAGTTAGGGCGAATTTTCAAAATTCGCAAGAAACTTTTCATCTTTGGCTATTAGTTTATCAACTTGCCAAATTTGACGGCGAGGGATTAAAAATTGAGGGAGCGAAAATCTCAATTTCGAAGTTTTGATCCGTTCCAACGTGAACGGTAACCTTAAAATGCCCTGCGGCATATAGGCTTTTCCATGACTACTCAACTGCATCAGACTGGTGGTGCTGAACTTACCAACGTGCTAAGTAATTGTCCGATTACAAAAATTTATTTTCTAAACTAAGTTCATTGAGCCGATTCATGTTTTTGTGTTTACCAATGATCGAACGCGCGAGTATAAACTCGTTGTTTACGTAACCGCAAATTTTTAAACTCCAAACTTATTTGCTTATAGCTAAAGTTATACTTTAATTTTGAGGTACACACAAATCACCAAATATATTCGGTCTCGGATTTTTCAGTCTCAGACATTTGCAGCCTCCGAATTATCAGTCTCAGATATTCGTTTGCCTTGAAGAGAGGCTCTCAGAAGCTTTCTTCTAAGTCTGGAATTTTTGAAAAAGTCAAATCTTCCAAATTTTGGAGTTGTTTATTAGTGTACTGTATCAAGTTTTCAAAACTAGAATAAATTTCTTGGTCAAGTTTGTTTCGAAAGTTAAACAGCGTTTCATGACTATACCACTGCAAATGTCTGCCGCGTATGGTATGTGGTACTTCAGCGAACTCCTCTTAGGGCAGGTTAAGGTACAAGTAACCTATTTATGTATTTCTTTTCCTGCACGGCACCAAACAGCACCCACAGTAAAGTAAAAGTAAAGTGGTGTATTTATACAGCGCCTTTTCCATATGAAGATGCTCAAAGGCGCTTTACAATCATCAGTTTACCCCCAGCGGACCGGAGGCAAATTTACAAAACGGTCCATGCATGCTGGTACTCATTTCACAGATCCCGGAAGGATGGAAAGCTGAGTGAACTTTAACGGGAAAGGAGGTCACCCAAGTATTCATACCTCGACCAGGCCGGGGATCGAACCGGGGACCTCAGGGTTGGGAGGCAGAGATCTTTATACGGCTGCGACGATCCCTTCCGCTCATTGGATAGGTATGGTTGTATTAGCGAACGATATAAACTGATCAGGCAACGCATGGGAACCAGTTAAACTGGAAAGGAGAAAGACAGCTATCGATTATTCTCCCCATTCTCGGTAAATAGCGGCAGATTATGCAGCGACATGCGAAGAATGGAAGTGAGGAGCTGAGTAGGCTACCCTGTAAAAGAAGTCAATCCATTTATGTCCAATCTAATTCAAACCAATTACAGTACTTAAGAAACCATCAACAAACAACAAAATTATCTCTAGGGGAGCATCAGAGAAGCAAAGACTTCACACCAGTCTAAGCTCGCTTGTTTCAAGCGGAACATCTCATTCGACTGCAACACAGGTAACGACCGAACTCATTTGTAATTAAGTGCCAATTAAGACACGCCTCAATATGTGCACTTCAAAACTAAGGTCCGTTTCAAACGTTGCGATTCTCATGCACACTGCTTTTGTGTCAATTGTTCTATTTCATTTGCATTGTATTCGGCGAATGAGAAATGCGACGTTTGAAACGGACCTAAGGTACACTTTCAGGGACTTTTAAGGTTGTGAAAAAGGTGTGCTTTTGATAACACGAGTCTTAAAGTCACAAAAGTACTTTTATCACCAGATAACAACAATACCTCGTCGAGACCAACAGCACACGACAGTCCAGAAAGAATGGGAACGGACCAAAAACAAGCGCAGGTCTAAGGTTATTGGCATGGAGCAAAATTTAAAAAATAATACTAATTTTGCTTTTGAAATATCAAATTTTGCCTTATTGTTGGGTTAGCAAAATGCAAAACAATGACCCATCCAAACTTGGCGCCTTGGGAATTCGCAGCAAATCTACAAATGATACTCGCTTTATCGTAGTTAGTCACAGTTTTCACGTTACCCTACTTTACACTGTTGTAATTTGTCACGTTTGATTTTAAGTCAATACAAACTGTTGGGTTACCGGTTAGAGTAAAACAAAGTACAACCAATTGCAAGCCTTGAAAACATTTTGCAGTGTTGGATAATATAAGAGGATCCAGTCTTGTGAAAATGTTGGCATTTGTGTCCGTACGATGAAAATGTATTCTAACTTCGGGGCTGCATACGAAAAATTCAGCTATAGTTCTTCGATCGTCCACTCGGTTGGTGTTAGAAAAAAAATGAAACGTTCGCACACAGTGAAATGAACCGTGTGGAATTAATAGCCTTCATTCCATCAGCTATACAGCCTGATACGCCTCCATAGGTTTACCGATCCGCAGTGAATGCGTGCAAGCGCGCAATTTAAGTCTGACGGTGTCTTTAAATGTTTTAAAATGCATGACTTTTTTTCTACCGGACTTGAGCGGCGAGCGCTCTGTGCTTCGCACTGAAAAGCTAAGCTAAGATGAATTGCAATAACTTCAGATTCCAAGAAATAATTTGACCATCAAAACTGTTTTTCCTTACAAAGTCTTGGTGGTGAAAGGGTTAAATGTATTAAATTAGAGTGCGACATATACAAGCACTAGAAGGTGGTAAAATGCAAAAACATCAATGCAAATGAGTTGAGCATCATTTTTGTGTTCGAGCTCCCATCACCATTTATTGTATCTTCAAACATGATAACAACTTGTTTCTGTAAAAATAGCGCGCTAGAGCTTGTTTAGAACAAACTGTTTACTTAATGCTTAGCATCATATTTCTACAAGTTTGCTTTTGAGCTTTCAAGTCATGACATGTTGTCATCAATCCACTTGCGAAGTGCACTCACACGGGCGAAAACGGTATACTGGTTTTTCTCCTGCTCGAAGTTGCAGCTCGCAGAACCCCAACTGACTGCTCCTTGAAGATAGAAACGACCAGAATTTCTATCCTTACAGACGAAGGGACCTCCACTGTCGCCATGACAACCACCCTTGACGTCGCCGACGATCTGACCTGCACACACCATTTTCTTCGTTATCTGAAGCAAGAGAGTTTTAAAAAGTAAGTGTATTTAAAAAAATACGCTATAGCTTCTGTTGTAAATAAACAGAATCATTTTCGTAAAAAAAATAATTCGCCTTTGGAAACTTTTTTTTATATATATATATATACTCAGTCAGGGAAGAGCAATGGAGGCGTAAACAGAGAGGTAAAGAGAGTTTCGTAAAAATCGAAGAACGAAGATGAGATCTTATGTGCTGAATCGACAGATAGGAATTTAAGAACAAACGAACCAAAGATTCATCTGTGGCTAATTGGAATATGCCGTTTCTTGGGCACACAAAAGTGGCCACTTATTTTAATTTAGTAAACAGCAACAACAATAAAAGGCTAAAAGAAGAAGATCACTGAACAGTTAGAAGAACAACAATAACAAGTGCAAGGACAAGAACAATGAGTGTATAAAAGACAACCAGCAACAAAAAGCATAAAAAGCATTGAGTGAAGAAAATGAAAAGTTCAATTATTTCGAGCAATAGCTGACCTTGAGAATATCCTTGTATTTGCCGGCTGGCGTAGCATAAAGAGCCCTGGAGCACTCCTCGTTATCGACAACCTTCAGCTTGGCCTGCTGGAGTTTGTGGTGGGAAGGACCCGGATGTGTAATCTTGCCCCAGCCTGCAGGTTGGAAAGGTTCAAATAGTAAGTAAATGTTTTATCCAGTTTTGGCCTGTTTGCGTTATGGCGGAGTACGTGGTTTGCTAAGCACTGACAACTTTACGGTATATTATTATTATTATTATTATTACTATTATTATTATTTACATTATTATTGTTGTTATTGTTGTTGTTATTATTATTATCATTATATTCATTATTATTATTATTATTATTAATATTATTATTATTATTTAATTAATTTATTTTTTTATCAAATTATAACCCAATGCTGTTTTCGACTTGCCATATCCTGCACAGTTATTGCTAATGATATCTGTAAGTAACATGATAAGAGAAATGAAAGAAACCGAGTCACTGTCCACACGTTTTGAGATATCTGCTAACACATTACAATAAATTGGAAACCTTAGATAAAAATTCGATAACGTATGACCTACCAGTGATAAAACAGACGCTATCCAATGGTACATCAACCCCGCTATCAGGTAAACAAACCGGGCTAACGTAACTTGTAAACAGAGCGGGGCGATCTAGCCGTAAAAGGGCAATGTCATTGTCCAGTATGGAAGTCTTGTTGTAGTCTTTGTGAATAACGGCCTGAAAAAATAAATTTGTTGATACTTTTACTATACTGAAATACAAATCGATGTTTTCCGTAACTAAGAATTAATGTTTTAACGTAAATATCAATTTCAATATTTAATTCTTAAAAAAAGCTTTATTAAGTCGAAGAGACCGAGGTTTTCTTAGCCTGCGAACAAATGACACAAGGCAAGCTAAGCGAGACAACAAACGACACAAATGACGCCTGCTTGCTTAAATCCTGACACTCAAGTGTAGTCGAGAGACACTTGACACTAGCTTTGGAAAAAGCGTGTTACAATTACCAAAACTACCATTTTTTAGCTTGTAATCTTGTGTTGAAAGGTAAAGTTAATTTATTGCTAAGTAGAACGCGACTTTGTACAGATGCTTCTATAGCCTTACGAGTTTTATAACAAAAATTTAATTTTTCTCAAATCTGATTGGCTCATTCAGTACTCCCTTAATCTGACCTGTTTTCGGGCAGTTCAATAAGCTTTTCACAACTTGAGTTCCTGACTTTCTGACCATTAAGCAACAAGAAAATAGTCGCTGCGAATAGCGACAACATACTTCTAGAGTCTGTTCGAAAATGAAGTTATTTTGCTCTTTACTTCATGATGCAATGGTTTGTTTATTTTTCCTTCATTTTCTGAAACTCTGGTTTAAACGATTAATTTTACAATAGGACTTCGTGTCGACCAACTCTATCTGTAACTGTAATCCTTACATGTTAAAAAAGATTGACCCAATTTAGCTCCCTATATGGCAATTCTCGTCAATACGGCAAAAATATGACAAAAACTTTTTTATGTGTTTCTTTCTGTTAGATATATTTACATTTTTAGTATCTAGCACTATATTTTATTTTTTTAGGCTAAAATCTAAAGAAGCAGGTAGCGAAAACATACTTTATAGTGAGGATGTCGATGCTCGATTGGCAACTAACACATTTTAGAAGTGATGCGAGTCGTTTGTTTAATTACGAATCTGATTTTAGACTATTTTCCTCAATTTTTTTCGGGCTAGTTGTCACAACTAGGCAAAACTTAAAAGAAAATTCAGTTTTTAGGTCCTGAGCAAATGTTTGGTAAATCTAATAAAAGAAACTTTTTAAGAAGGAAAACAAATTGTCAGAGTAGTTGGTATTTCATTGATTTACTATTTGGTTTATGCAAGAGAAGATAATGGTTTATGCTAATGTAATTATTCACATAAGTTACAGTGAAAAGCCCAGTATATTCACCTCCTCTTCTGTTTTTACAGAAGAACAATACAACATTTGTAAACAAAAGCTGTATTATCTATGTACAAAACAACTATTCAGTACAAAGCTATTCGTTTCATGCATACTCACAAAAATTTAAACCAAAGTACAAAAAAGAAGAGATTTTCGTCCGAGTACCGTAACGAAAGCATTCTTTATAGCACGTTCTTACCTTTGAAACTCCGAAGACTTGCTCGCTGCCATCATTATAGAACCTGTGCGTATCCCCTAAGCGAACTTTTACATCAGCAAAGTTCTCTATATCCTCTACACAGTGGGCAGCGGTCACTACCCAGAATGGATTCACCAGTGAACCCCCGCAGAAGAAGCCCAAGTCATGGTCCCCAGAGTACAGACCCGCTTGCCAGGGCCACGCCCCTTGTGGAGCATTAACACCACCGATTACTCTTCCTTGTGGAACAGCTGATCGACCGCACCCAGCTGTAATAGAGATTATTTGCATTGGTGGTTGGATGAGAAAAAAAAGGTTTTTGACAGTAAAACCGGTGAACTAGCTAACAGGAAAGAAGAAACACAGGTGTTGATTTAACATGCAAAGTCGTAGGTCTAGTATCTGACACAGACACTGATCACTCTGCTGTTTTTAGTTAAATGATGTTTTAGGACATGTTCGTTCCAAAAGTAATAGCCTTATACTGAATGTGAATTTCGATTAGATTTAGCAAACTTGATATAATTAGGCCAAACAAAAACATATGTGTATTCCCGGTCACCGACCTTCCCCAAACTAAGGTCACCGACCTTGATTTTTTATTGTCGTTTTTGGCTTTTTATACTTGGTTCTTCTGAAGAAAAATGTTTTTGTTGTTAAATCTATTTTTGTTGCTACTTGTATTAAGCTGACATTACTGAATTTTAGAAGCACGATACCGGAAACACACATATAAAAAAACTAGTTTTATGCAGTTAATTATGCTGCATATGTACAAACGTAAATACATCTAGTCCGTTAACAAGAAAGGAGTCTTATGCAGACTGAACAAGGCGTCTGATGGACAATAACAGTACTTCTTTTCAATTGTTCTTCATTCATTTGTCTTGTATTGTAGTTGGTTTATAAAGCCAAACTCTGAAGTTCACGTGACACTGTATCCAATTGATGTCAAAGTAATGCTCAGATATCTGGAGGGAACATACGGAGAAGCCAATTTAATGCACACGGCACCTTGTGTGGGCACCATATTCGCTCGGTTCAATTCTTTTGTCTTTTATAAGCTTTTATTTTGAAATACTATCCTTATCTTGGTTGGGGTGAGAAGATAATCAAAATAGCTTCTAAAAATAACGTGAAATCGGGGCGAAAAATCAACTATTTTTGTCCAATAATTTTTCTCTCTCTGTCACGCTTCAAGAGACCCTTTTCCTGTTAACGTGATTCATATGTATAAAACAAACTACAAGGAATAACTTTAGTTGTTACACGATTGGTACAACAAATACAAACAAAAGATGAGTACAAATAACCTGCAATATAACAATTGGTCAACAACAAGGTTTCCAGGATGAAAAAGAAACAGTAATGTGAGCTGACCTGAGTGTATAGAAACGCTGGCTGCAATCGACACAGGAAGATAGCATTATTTTACGAAGACTTCGAATTACGAAGTCTTTGATGCTCTTACATGAACTGACTTAAAGTTATTGCTTCCAAAAGAGCTGATTTAAAAAATTGCAACATTGAAAGCGGTTCAATTGAATGGCTTGTTTTACCACAAAAGATAAAGAAATGTTCGCATGTACGGTATGCGCGCATGCATGTCTAAAAAAGATGGGAAAACGAAATGACACTTGCGCCCAAAATGCAGTCTTAGTCCCGAACAAATTAATTTGTTTTCTGCCGGTATTGAAGTGGCGCCAAGAATTTTAATAATTAAAGCAAAAATCGTCATTCGTGTATCGTGCATGTTTTTTCTGTACGAATAAAGAAAAAGAAAGATTTTGTTTCAACGAGAAGAAATTCTGAAATATATACCTTATTGATAGCTGGGTATTTCTTCTCCTCGAGTTAAGTTTTGGCTCGCCAAAAATGTTCCTGATTTATAAAAATACCGAGCCCTATTGACTGAACAAAGGTTCTAATAAGGTATTTATTGTCCGTGTTTTCTCCGGAGTTAATGTTAACTTTTCACCAACTTAAGTATTGCGAGGTGAAGTCTGATGTCGTAACCAAAGGTAAAAAACAGAGGTTTAATTAGCATATTTTGATACTTTTGCTTCTTTTCCGTACGACGCAGTATCAGATACAGATATACATAATCTTAGACATAGACACGGACATAGACACAAGCACAGGTACTGACACAGACACAGACGCAGCCGTAGTCGATACAGATGCAAATACAGACTGACGCACAGGTACCGACACAGTCGTACAAAGAGACACAAAAACGAATAGACAGACACAGACAGTAACAAGCAAGCACAGACATAGACATATAGGCACTCATAAAAGGCTTAACTAAATCACTGTAACCATTATAAACAAGAAGAGTGCTCTTTAAAATGGTTCTATGGTGAAAAGAGATAAAAACATGACTTATATCTTCTCTTTTATAGTTTTTGAAGTATTACTTAGTAAATTTTTTTAAGCCACCATAATTTATGTGCACTCATAGTTTGATGATCGCCGTATAATGGCGCAAAACTCGAGTAACTGAGTTTTAACCAACCTAAATTTTTACATATATCCAATGATTTTACCATTATATAGCTTTACACATTATACTCAGAAAGGTAGGCCTTAGCTATATTGTCACAGTTTGTTTCTTTCAAAGCTTATGACACGTTTACTTAAAAAAATAAATTTAGCCCACAGTTTAATCCAAGGCTCGCACTAGTGGATACGATTGTTTGAAGAATCGAACTGAATCTATTTATGTGTGTAAGAAATTCTGCTTTTGTGGTTGCTTTTCCAAGTAACCAGGATGAGACAAGTAATTTTTGTGTCTGGACTTACGAAAACGGGGATACATGTAAGCCTTTGCTACTTCATTTTAGCCTTACCAAGCGGTGGGCCAGGTTTCACAGTTGGAGGAGGAGGTTCTGGAGTAGTGGTTTCTAGTGAAAAACAAGACAACAATGCTATTCTTAGGTGATAAAGCCACGAAGAAAACTCGGTTGCCTGCTGTTGTTACCCCCTATGTGTGAAAATAGCATAGTTGTTTAGCACTTACTTTTTGTACAGATATTTATAGTCACATACGAGTGGTAAATAAAGTTCTGTGTGCAGGCCACTTGTGATGACCACAGGTGACCTTTTTTTACTCTTAAACAGGCAGGCTATTTTGCCACACATTTATAGGCACGGGGGGGAGGGTTCGTTGAGCCCCCCCCCCCACCAAGATTTTTGAAACGGTTAACAATATGCACATGCCCTTTGGCATGCAATTAGTGTATGACCTAGCTATTAATTTGCAAAGTAACAATCATCACTTGAATACTGTTGCCATGGTAACAAAAGCAAAAATCCAAGATGGCCGCCATCTTGGATTTTCGATTTTCGACTCTTTGCTTAAATTTAAGAAATTTTATTGGAAATAGATAGAAAACAACATTTTATATACGAAAACTACGAAATAATTAGAAAAATATGAATAACAAGGAGTTTTTTTTATCTTTTTTATTCAAAAAAATTGAAAATTTGACTGCAAACTCTGACTTCGGTTAATTAGTATGATGACGTCATTAATGATGACGTCACTTAATTAGTGTTAAAAGATATGTTCATTATCGAGGAACAGTTATGCAAAGGCGTTTGGCAATTGGTCAAGGGGCAAAAATTTAAGACCAGAAAAAATCAAAGGGCGGTTCGTTGAACCCCCCCTTGCCAGTTACCAAGAAAAGAGATTTGCAGAGTAAAAAAGGGGTCTATATTTACCACTACCTGCATGCATGAACAGGTTTTAAATAGCAAAGAGTAGTGCACTTGGTAGCTGCTTTAGTTTCTATGAGATATTTGCAAAGAATTGGTTCGACAACCCGTTATTCAAACACGTCAGATTAACCAAACACATGCTTGACGATACATGTATGTTAGAAACCTAACATTCAAGTTTGCATTGTGTCGAATCTTATAGCTTCCGGTGATGTCATGGCTACGTTGCCTCCTTTTCATGCATGGGAGCATAAGTTTAGTTATTCTGACGTTGAGCTCGTTTGATGGCAGATAATCTGCATTTTGAAACTGTTCGTTGTCGCCGTGATCTCTTCTTTGAGAAGACAGAAGCAGTTTAGCCTTGCATATTCAACAGTGTAGCCAATTATGTTCCAATTTTCGAAATGAGCTGTTTTTACTAGTAAAGTGGGTAATTACAGTGACGGATGCAAAATTTTGCAAAGGGGGTTTCTGTTTCTTAAAATTCTCAACAGTGTATACTAGTCTGTATAGAGCACCTCCATTCTGGTGGTTCTAACTTTAACCCTCGGGGGAGGTGGGGGAAGAGGGGGTGGATGCCCGCCGCCCTTAACTCTAAAACACTTCACGGTATTAAAAAGGAAACTTGGTAGGGTAGCAGAGAATCATAAACTGATTAATTTGATGTAATTTAATTGGCAAATGACGTCAATACTATGTCACTATGATGTCATAACCATTAAAAAATTGAACTTGGTCGCATTTGTTTCTTTTTCACTTTATAAAAATTTTGTGAACTTTTCAAAATCCAAAGTGTATACTACAATAAGGCGACATCTTGGAAGAAAATTGCGACAGCGGCATTCAACTTACCTAAGAACTTTGGATAGCGACACTCGATTTGGAATTTTTTTGTATTTCGTCAGCATAAGAAAACTAAGAAAATGCAACTTATGTTTGAAAACCAATTATATGAATAAATTAACAAAAAATATTACTGCACTGAAATAAATGTCAATTTACTGCTAAACATATGCAATTTCAGCCGTTAGTTCCAGTTCATTTTGTTTGTAAATTTTCTTTGAAAATGCGCCAAATGTAAGTTTTCGGCTGTCCATACTAATTTAGCCGGACCAACTCTGAACTCGTTTCGCCGGGTCTGAGAAAGGAGAGTAATATTTAGCGTGAGGTTAAAGGTTTCAGCGGCAACTCCCGAAAAAACTGACGAGGGAGAGGGGAAACATTTTATTTTGATATTTGGCTTTGTTTGATAATCTATAGAATACCTTGAATATGCACAATTCGCTATGTGACGGCTTTGTTTGCCCTTTTTTCTGCTCAAGCCGTTTTAGTTAACGGCACTCCCTATCAAAAAACTTTGGAAAAAAAGATGGCTCTTATCTTCCTTGGACGGTTTTGAACGGTGTCATTATAGCACTAAAAACTAACAAACTGAACTCCAAGAAATACGTTTTCTTTATAAACACATTACATAGTAATTCTGAACGTATTTTGCAAAATTGGTCTTTTGCGGTTCGGAATTTGTATCTCAACTAGAAATTGTTTTTAGATGCTCTACAAAGAACTCACTTTTGAAAGTTTTGAAACATAAACCTACCACACAAGGCACAGGTCTTCTCGCAGTGAGCTTTGGCTTTGTCGAACACTGGTGGATAATCACAGTAGCCAGCCAGCCTTACTTGCTCGCATATCTCACCGGCATTGTCTATACATGTGTCATTGCCACCTTAAAATTGGCAAAACACAAAAAAACGATAAACAGCGCAAAGTTACCAATAAAAATTACAATTAAAAGGGTTAGTTGTGTGATATTGTAAAAAGAAAGTAGATGTTGTATAAGAAAGCTAATCAAAACTTAAAGCTGCTGCGTTTGTCTTTGCATTTTACCACCCTCAAAACCACATTCCGATCTCTCCGAATCCCTTGTAATTACACGTGTGCTAAAGGCAAGATTCGGCTCTCAATCTTGTCTTTTCCAAGTTTTGATACCACTTCCGCACGAGATCAAGCTACCAGGTTTTATAACACAAACCTTGCACAGCAGCGATAACAAAGAGAAGGAAGGAAATTTTCTCAATCATGATCTTGCTGTATTTCTGCTTCTTCTGTTGGGAGCTAAGACTGCTTCTGGGATTTTCAAACATCCACCCTACTACTGTTCTATTTATTTATAAGTCAATTTGCAGCTTTGTTTGAACAAACGATAAATAATTGAGTAAACTTTCAACCTTCTTCAATTCAATGAAGACAAATCTAAAGATGAATAAACCTAATGGCAACTTAGTTAAATTGAGCTTTTTGATGAAACACCTCAAGCAATTTGGTGGCAAAAGGTACTGAGTATTCGCTTAGAACAGTCGATCGTTGACATTAATTTCCTGACTAAAATTTAGAGCTCGACTCAACTGGTAACCAGGGTACCAAGCGGATCCCTCCAGCAACTGTAATTATTTTCAAGATACCCATTTGTCTCTTTTTGATTAAAATTGTTTGTCGCTGCCGACAAAGACTTGAATAGCACCCGAATTCTAAGCCGTGATTATCATTGACACAGGCATCATTTTTAAAACAATGGTGTATTTAACCCTTTCGCATGAGAAGGGAAAAGGTAAAAAGAACTGCACGCCAAACGTTTGGTGCAAAATGAGGCTATGTCGTGAACAAAGGATGAAATATGAACAGAAAACGTAGCTATGCTCAGAAGGAAAAGAGGAAAATCAAGCGTTTTTAATTAAAATTGATTTGTATAAAACCTTAAGCAACTAAAGTTGCTCAAAGGAAGTTGCTTTTTATTAATTTGGAAAAGTACGTCACAATGCTTTTTCTTCGCTACTTGGGCTAACGAAAAGGCCAAAAGACCTCTTTATTTGCCCTAAGAAAAAAAGGTAATATAGATAAGCAGAAAATAGTAAGATATAAAAAGGGTAATGGCTTCTTGTAATTTCCACGAAGGGTTATAGGATCAGGGAGCCAGACTTCGTAGACGTTTACAATTTTTCTGTTCTGTGATACACCAGGCCCAAAAGCGAAAAAAAATAAAATGATTTGAAAAAAAGTAGGAACAAAGTCTCGCCCAAATCACTGCTTCCTTCCACCCCCCACCCCCCTCCCCCACCATCCAAACTCCCCCAGTCTCCGGGTTTTCTCCACATTAGGTCTACAATATAACGATGGAAAGCAGTTAAGAGTTGAAGTTGGCAGATTCATTGTAAATGCCAATAGTTTTTTTGCGTAATACAAAGTTAAAATTCTGAATCTCTCAGAAGCCCTTAAATGGAAGGCTTTAGCTCAGCAACCTGGGTCAACATACTGAAAACAATTAACTCAAATATAATTTAGGTCGGCCGTTAAGCACACATGTATTTACGCAGGTCTAAAATCGTTAGTAAACAGCGAACTTATCACTACCATAAATTTTATATTTAGTTGAATCGAAACCAAGCGAAAGGACCTTAAAAGATAGTCAATGCACTTCAAAAGATAAAACAATCATAATATAGGATGCACGCAAAGAAGCATAAAAGAGGGGAAAATTACTTATAGTTTAAGTAAGTACTTTATGTAATTTGGTGCAAAATACGAAGAGCTTTTGTGGCAAAAATACGACAACTGTTGAAGAACTTTCAAATTCTTAAAAGAACGTCTGTCTACATGGCGACACGGCTTCAAATTTTCAAAACTCTGATATTTAGTCGCAAAGACAGCGGTGGGGAACTAACTTCGAAAAGGCTTTTGGTTGCGGCACGAAATAAATGAATGGATAACCCTTGAGAATTTAAGTGATAAGAACAAACAGTGAAGACTAAAAAGGGTTTGAGTTGTGTTGTCACAAGCCGAAAATCTGTCTTGGTATGTACGATAACACATCAAAACTAGCACTCATCCAAGGTCTCGTTGTTCTACTCCAAATTTATAAAACTAAAAATTTTTGCCACAAGTGCTGTGAGCAAACTTATTTTTAAAAACAAAATGTGCATTTCACTTGTAGTGGGATTTTGAATTAGCACAACAAATTCTACTTGTTGCAAACAATTTTAAATTGCTTTTATATTTACTTTATTTTGCTATTCAGTGCACTTTCATTGTTTATCTATTGTTGTTGCTACAAGAAAACGGGAAAAAATACAATTAGAGAAACTGTACTGACTGTTTTCGAGGTCGAATGCTCTGCTTAATAACATGCAGCAAAAAGGTGATTCAACAATTATTTAACTGCGTTAAATCACATTTCAACTGTTGTTTGCCGACGACGCGGCCCTGATCTCACACACTGAAGAAGGCCTACAACATCTGATCGACAGTAACCACTGGAAACGCTGCTCCCAACACACAAGACTAATCATTTGGGGCTTACCATTGTCTTCTGAGACAGAAGGGTGCCTACTTCTAAAAAGACATAATCAGGAACACATTTGTTTTTGTAAGTGTATTGACCTGCCAAACGTGTTCAGTATTGTCCGATTACAAACAATATTTTTCTAAACTAAGTTCATTTGGCAAACTTACCAATGATTGAACGCTCGAGCACAATTTCGTCGTCACGCAACCGCAATTTTTCAACCCTAAAACTTTTTCTTTGCAGTTATAGCTACTTTTGAGGTATTTACAAAGTCACCAAATTATAGTCGGTCTCGAATGCTTTCAGTCTCGGTTTTTCCAGTCTCAGATCATCAGTCTCAAGTTTTCGTTAGTTTTAGATTTTTTCAACCTCAATAATCAAGTTTCCCCACAAAAGCTTCAATCAAAACCCCCACTTGCGCATGTAGTTTTCCATTGACGCACAAACACCATTGCAATTAACAGAGAGCGTTGCGGCAACAAACACATAGAAAGACAGGGGGTGGGGTGAAATAAGAATAACGTCCTAGTGGGAACAACATAAACTTGAGTAAATTTTGTTGTTCTGTCTCGTAACAACTCAAAAAATCGAGACCAAATATTTTTTTTTTGCTCATTTAGTGTATAGGTATAGCCATTGGTTGCCACTCAAACTAGAACATAACGTCAACCTTTGTGATGAATGTTTTGTAGCTAGCATGTAATTCTGTGTGGATATATACACTTCAAACAATAGTGAGAAGACAACGAATTTCTTAAGCCCTTTGAAGCTTTAATACAAACGTTTTGCCTGTCTGGACTTCCAAACTCCTGGAGTATTACACTATAAGAACTGTTTCAAATTCGAAAGAATTTACAATGAAAACAGTGACTATACTTTTTTACTAAGTCTAATTACAGGAATAGTAACTACAAAGCTTTTTTAGCTAATGCAGAAGCTAACTAATCAATGATATTTTAAGCAGTATGGTTATCTGCTTAAGAGGTGATCATAAATGTTTTGTCGTTAGCTACTGTTGTTGATCTATTCAACAATCACAAATTCCAAACCCACCCAGTTCATATGTTGATGTTTGTTGAAATGTTTGCATGACCACTTCGCAGGTTTTCCTTCAAGAGCGTTGAACTTGAAATACTGAAACAAGATCAGGTACATTATACCTCTAGAGATTTCGCACCAGAAGGAAATACTACCACTTTGGTATCTCGCCACAAAAACGAAAGACGGTTTTATAAAAGATTAGAAATCAAGTAAAGAACTCTTAGTCAATGAACGTATTTTAAATTGCAACACAAATTAGAGAATCTGCTAAGCCTTTTTTCCTATGAATCTGTTGTCCAAGAATTTCACTGATCAAAAAACGCTGATCCTCAGTAAAGGTTAATGTCATTGCCCAACACCTAGAGATATTAATAGATTTATACCTTTTGAAAATGGGTGAATTTTGATAATTCAGATTCTACAGCAATCAGTCAATCACGGGCCAGGGTTCCACGGGTTAGGCAGTCTTCCAGCCGCAAAGCACCAGTTTCTAAATCGCCGCGATTGAAAGAACTTATAAAAACAATTAAGAGGCAAATATTCAACCAAGCACATCAAATAGAATTCCAGACAATCTCAGCAAAGCATCACATTACAAAGATCCAGAAACGATCATGCCTCGCTCCTTTTCACAGTGAGCAGATAATTCGCTTGCTAAAATATCAGATTTTAGAAGAAATTCAATCATTATCAAAGAGGGCAAACCTGGCAAATTATTTGTTATAATCACAGCAATCCAATGAGGCTAATAGCTTCCTGTTATGGTACAGCAATTAAAACTCTTTCCGCTTTTACAGAACTTGGTTCAGAACCACTTGCCGAGAAGCATAATTACATCCTTTTTGCGTGAAACACTCTACTCACTACAGAAAATCAAAGATCTTAACAAAAAAGGCCGATTTCAAAAACACACACTTTTGGGTTTTTTGATGACGTTGCTATGTTTCCGAGACTTTCTGCTATCGCAAGGGCACCCGATTCAGGAGAAATTAGATTTCCTTCAACAAAATGCATTGTCGAAGCTATTGATATTTGCTCTCAATTTAACGATAATGTATTTTGGAAACTAACGGGACCGCTAGGGAGCAATATAAATGCATTCAGTTATGCCAATCTTGCCACAGGATTCGCTGACAATTCGCTAAAACAAAAGGAAAGGCAAGTTCTATGAGATCAAGCAAACGGTTAATTGCATTTACGTAAAGTAGCAATCGACTGAGGGCGATCTTGCTATGCATGTAATTATTATTCGCTTAGCTTGCGTAAGAAGCGTCGGAACAGTACCCTTGTGGTTGACGTAAATTTACCTCCAAACTTCGCTCCAGAATAGCGAAACGATTCTGCTCCAAAGCGGTAGCTTTCGCTTTCGTTGAAGAGTACTTACACGCTAATGAAAAGATCATTTTGCTAATGTAAGTTTTTGCAAGATCCATTCCTTTGTTGAGGCTAAAAGTCTTTACTCTGCTAAATTTTAGCGCATTAACTCAACAAAAACATTGCTTTTATCCCTCAAGAAGGAATGGATCAAGCAAACAATTGACTTAGCAAAAAGTTATGTTGTCTTTTGAACTCAATCAGTGTGACTTGTGTCTGACGAGCTGGAATGAAACATTGTTTGTATTACCTGAAGGTGGTCAGTTGAGTGATCTGGTTGAAACAGTTGCACGTTTGACTTCGTGCTTTTTGCAACATCCAGTATTCTATAAAACCAAAAGTACATAGATCAAACGCTACAAAAGATTTTACATTAAGTGTTTCACTTGTTGGATCGCTACGACTTGTTGTCGTAAAGGCCATAACGCTTCACATTAACAGGAAAATTTTATCGTAAGTTTTTTTTATTACTTTCATAACACCTTTTTCAATTGCCTCACATATTACATTTAACATATTTTGTTAGAGGGTTTGTGGGAGTGGCACCACACTCATTGTCGACAGCAACATCAAGAAAGCTGCAATCGGAAACAAAGGTGGAAGAAGAACACCAAAAAGACTTAGAAAATTGGAGTGAGTGCGTTAAAGACAAAAGATGAAACATTTGAGAAGTTGTTGTTCTTTAAAGTTCTTATGGAGATTATAACGCCTCAAAATGATCATATCGCTACAGGAAAACTAGATTGTAGAGTTTTTCTTCTTCTGATGAAATCCTTACGAGTAAAAGATTAAGTAAAGTCAATAATATGCCACTGAGGAAAAATAAGGTAAAAAAAGGAGAACGTTTAAAGAAAGTGTAGAAGAAAAAATGCAGAAGGAAACAACATTTGTTTCTTTGAACCGATGTCTTGGAGACGAATTTTCTGTAGGACTTCTTGATTCGTCAAAGATAAACTGTTCGTTCAAAAAGAATCTTGTACTAAAATTCCTGAAGTTCATGCGTGTTAACGGGATAAAGATGAATTTTGGAAAGCTGATTTGGTTTAATGAGATTGCATTTGAAATAAGTATTTCAGAAATAAATATCTGCTTGGAACTGAAAAACACGGCAAGATGCTTTTACCTCACAAAAAAGAGAGAGATAACTTTACATTATTATTCTAGAGTAGCAGAAGCTTAGAATGATGTTCAAAGATGTCAAGCAAATATAGTTGGTGGTCTATTCAAATGATCAAGCAAAAAAAAAGCACTTCCAGAAAACAGATAATTAGCATAAACATTCATCCGGCGTGCAAAAGGGTCTTGCCTTCCGGAATGGTTGTTTTACAAACAAAAAAATACTAAAACCAACACGAGGAACGGAATGTGTATGAAATTGCATAAACTAAGAATATAGCAGATTCCAACTTGATATTGGCCGGCTTAAACCAGTTACATGTGACGATTCTCTTTTTACACAGTTATTTTGGAAAGGTTCTTTTAGTTCATTGTTGATTGATCAATGTACATTTTGGACTCATACACGATTTTCAAACTCTACTAATGCATTAAGAACAAATAAATGGAGTGACTGATAAATATTATTCTGGCCAGTAAAAACTACACTGGATGTGCTTAAAAGGAATTATACTATTTTACGTTCTCTAACTATAGGAAAACTTCACTCAAGATCGCTTTGTTCAATAGGATATGCTGATAAAGGAGCTTAACACTTTATTGTTTACATTTAACTCATTCTAGCCGGGATTTCTTGACCCCAAAACAGTAAAGTTGCTGCAGGGTTTGCCTTGACAGCTGGCTGATGTTGTTTTCAAGCTTTACGGATTGAAAGAGTTAAAACTCAGTGTTTATCTCAAAACGGTTTACACCTACTAAAAAGCATGCTTTAGAAGAAACCGGCAAATGGAAAATCTGCTTCACCTTGTATAAATGCTCTTCTCAAGCTAGTTGTCGTGAACACCAAATATTATGGCTGAAATCTCGAGTAAATCCCTTCTATTGCATATATGTAACAAGCACTACGTCCCGGTCAAACGACCACAAGAGTTGTATGAGAGTTGTGTAACCAGGTTTGGATGATTTTTTTTTCCTAACTCGCATGTACATGGTGATAGTAGATGAGAAACCACGAAAAATGATGAAAGTTGCTTTATAACAAACATCGATTAAAGGCTGACTCACTCCCATCTACATTCTTGCCCGTTTGACCCCTGTTTAAGCGACTGTGCATTTAAGGTATTAACTCTGCCAATAATCTTGGCAAATTTGTGATAATCTTTTTGCTTAAAAGGTTACGTTTTAAATGTATTAGTAAGGACAGGACCTAAGTTTAAGCAATCTCTTCTAAGCTCATTGAATAGTTCAGAAATCTATAAATAAGACAGAACGCAACAAATAATGATCAATACTAAATAATAAAGATATATACTTCACTTGATACTTCCAAAGGCACTTGCTCTAGTTTAGTAAAAATTCACTAAGCCCTTTTCTCTCTTATCCACTGTGTTATATCATTCTAACTCCAGTCTTCCCCCATGTTGACCTCACGTGCTCAAAAAGATACGTTGCAACTCCAGAAGAGTATTGATTAAGTTATACTAAGCATGGAAATCAAATTTTAACTATAACGATACACCTTGAATAATTTGTAGTCCCGTTAAACTCGCTAATGCAAATTTATAGCATAGAAAAAGATAACGTTTGAGTGCTGATGAAAGGATTATAAACTATTTATTTTAAAAGCCTACATTTTGGCTATAAGAAGCTTGTTTAGATCTAGACAAAACACGTAGCGTATCTAGCTGATTAGTGGCTTCGTAGTCACAATGTAGCAAACTTGCACTACAGCAGAATCAAAACCTGCATTTTTAGGTGGTCTTAGGACTGAAAGAAAAATATTTTGAGTCGCTTTTAATTTGTCTGATTTTTTCCTATGTGACTGGTCTAGTATGGTGAAGTTTATACATTTTGTAGGTATGTCATAACATTTGGACAGTCCACTTTCGGTGTAGAGTTGGTGACTGCAATTTAGAAGAAACGAGTTGGTCTCAAAAGCATTTAGCTTTGAATTTATTTTATTAAACTTAATATGCATGGATGGTTTGCGTTTTAAGCGATCAAAATAATTGCTTCTGTGACATTGGTTTTTAAAACGTGGCCAATTTAACATATTTCCCCGAGGGTTGGGTACTTTGTGGCAAAAAGGATAGGGATGGCCGTCGGAAACCCTAGAAAACTACCCTAAAAATTACAAAGCCATAAAATTTGCGCACCATTAAACTTACCTTCTTGTCAAAAATATACCTAAAAATACATATAAACCAGAGTTTACTAAAGAAGCGTGTTCAAAAGATCTGTTTCATACTGGTTTAATCGTTTTAGTAGATTTTTCTTGGACAACCCTTAAGAATACTAAATCGCTGATAACAACCTCTAACAAATACGACGACCATCTCTATCATCCGAATATACGGAGTACCCTTCCCCCGGGACATAGTTACCCAAAAAGTGTTTGCACTTGCTTAATTGCCACGTACGTTGCAGCGTTGCAAAACAATGTTTAATTACCCAAAGACTAACAGGCATGATACCTGACATCGAATCCGAGAAAATTAGAATAAAAACAGAAAAAATACTTTGATCATCAAGAGACAGCTAGCAGTTCTAACCTATGCAGAATACATGGCGTATCTAAAGCAGTTAACGATTTCTAGATAACACTAAGTCAATATACCGCATTAAACTTGTAAAACAAGTTAGATTCAATAAGTCACAGAAATACAAAAGCAAACCGCCACAATACTTATTAACTATTAATTTTGCTTACACCTATGCTACAAACAACTGCCATTTTTTTCTCAGCTATACACAGTAGGTATAATGATAAAATAAAACAATTTTGTGAGTAGTTTTGACAATAAAATTGTTTCGAAGCTTAGTAATTCCATATGATAGTGTACACATTTAGAAGTCTGAGCTGCTTTCCAGAATTTTGACAACCTAGGCTTAACAGTAGGGCGTATGGTATTCAGTGGGATTTAACGCATAAAGACTCTAGTGGGTTTAACACATAAAAGTCAAGGGAGTTGCACTTGAACAATCAACACGATATGATATTTTGATGTTTGCGCAATGTTTTTTATACTTGGCAAATGAAACATACAACGAACATGTCGAAGTAACCTTCCTACTGAAAAGCAACAGTTCATTGCTGTTTTCATGATAGATGAAGAAGACCAAATCGTGATTGCGAATTACAACAACTATGGCCCAGACCGCAACCTTTATACCCGAATCCAAGCCTAAATTATCATCAAAAGAAGAAACAAAAAAAGATAACAAAAGCTAAATAAACCATTAGTAAAACCATTACCGTGTTTTGAACCCTTGACTTTCAGCATTCCAGTCCAAGACACTTTTACCGTTTATGTTGAAAAAGAAAACGACTGGAAATGGAAATTAGAACTTTTTTTAAAGAGCGCTGGTAGAACAAAGATATTTTTGAAAAAAGAGTGCCAACTAAGCTTGAAAAACACAACTTATGTGTCACAAAGGAACAGACAAAAAGGATCATCTACATCTACTTTATTACTTGTCAACACTTCCGTATCAAGAAAAGGATAAATAAAAAGAAGAGAAAATCACAGTCCATGCGCCGTTGATATATCTTACTGATTTTTCGTGAGTCCGAAACATGTTTGACTTTCATTTTTCGCATTCGAGACAAGTAGAATAAAAGCACATGTTTTGATTAAAGGGAGATTTGGAGGTCACAGTACAACAATTTAGATTTCCAAGGACCCTTCGGCTTTCAGAAGTGTGAGATGTGTTTTTATGACACGCCGAACCTAATGCTAATGACTAAATTCTATTGTTCTACCTCATTAGCATCATATTCGGCACAAGTGAAGTTCGACGTTTGACCTGGGCCTAAGCCTTAATATACACTTTTAGCACAAACAGTTTTTCCCTGTTTCACAGCTTTAATAAAACTTAAGCTTAAGAAAGGAAAATATTTTGAACTGATTACAAATGACTCAATTCGTAGTTCAGGCAATCTAAAAGGTGTAAATGTTTACACTGTATACATTCTTTTTTTATTTGTTGTGAGTTCGACAAATGTTTACTTTTGTTTGTTGCTTTCGGAACAAGTAAATGAAAGCACCTATTTTGACCAAGGAAAATTTTGAGGTCATAGTACAACAGTTTAAAATTCCAAGAATCCTTCGGCTTTCAGAAGTGCGGAAACTTTTTTGACACGCCACAGCCATATAAACATTGTTTAGTCTTCAATTACATCTATAGCACAAACAGTTGCTGTTGTTTCACAGCTTTAGTAAAGTTTGAGAAAGGAAAGTGTTGGGAACAGGTTTCAATTTTTTCCATTTGTTGTTTAGTTTTCGGTACAGTGTAAGTATGTACACTTTCAGACGTCTTCATACATCAGTGTGAAAGATTTCTGCTCAACAGTAGCCTAGAGAGCTTCCAAATTTAGACGGTTTGTATATAAAAAAAACTAGAGTTGATCTCAAGTGCGTGATAATAGTTGCACCTCTACGAGAATTTTCCAGTCTTGCGATATTGAACAAAAATATAAACAGTATAATACTGATAGCTGTTATGATACTTGAATAGTTATTTAACCTTTGCGCGATAATTGTTTTAAAAATTTTAAGACATAGCAGCACGAAATGCTAAAACGACGTTTTAATTGAGCCAAAACTGTTGTAGATAATACTGTTTTATCGAAGAACATATTGAGCAACCTAGTATTTGAAAATAACAGATTTGCACTCTGAGTTCTGCCCACACCCATCGCCAGCTCGTGTCCATGCCAGGTTTGATATAAAAATGCAGCCTTTATTAATATTCAATGGATTTTTTTCAAGATCAAAGGTTTCCTGGACTACTCTTATTAGGGGTGCAACATTTGAACAGCAGAATAAAATAGCACTTTACTACTCACGTGCTCTTATAAGAAGAATTTTATACAAACAACCTAAAGATGACACTCGTTACTTAACTCAAATGATGACAAAACTATATAAACCTCTCAACTTTAAATTAACCCTAGAAAGCATACACGCTATTTTTTTTTATGAGAACCAATAAATTTTAGTTGAGCCTGGGGTTGTTCTTAATTTTTTTCATACATTTACTTAAAAAATTTTAGCCAAATCTCAGCATTGGTGTTCTAATAAAATTTGGTCTTACAAAGAAAATAGCGTGTCAGCCTAAAAAAAGTTACAAGAAGGTATACGGGCAGGGGGGGATCGGACCCCCTTCCCTCCACTTTGGTTTATTTTCATCAGATTGCCATGATATTTGGCACACACAATGAGCTTTCCTTGTACTTTCAGTTAATGGAAACTAGGTTGTGTTTAATTGGTTTCAATGACAACCGCAACTGCCATCTTAGATTTTCAAAACTTCAGATTTTCTAATTAAACACTGAAAATGGTGAGTAAATAGCATTAAGCGATTGAAATTTACAAAATTGTAAGATCCATTGTAAAGTTATGAGTGTTTAGGCAATAAATGTCACTTTTTTTGTGAACAGTTGCAGATTTGTAGTGAACACACAAGTTCGTGACTTATTGTGATGACGTCACCAACCGTGATGTCACTCAACTAAAGTCAAAAGATTAGTACCAGTTGTGTTGCTATGGAACAACATTTTAAAGCCAAAAAATTCCAGACTGGATCAGGATCCCCTTTTATGCTTTCTTGGGTTAGTACAAAGCTTAAGTTCTCTATTTTACTCGTGGTACC
>JAOBRG010392767.1:0-10487 GCA_027574985.1 Umimayanthus nakama | reverse complement strand
GTAGGGGAAGGGGGCTTGTTAAAAACTTGAACCTCTATAAGGGAGGTAGAAGGGAGGCTTACAGGGGTAGGGTGGGGGGCCATTAGAACTTTTACACTTGGTAAATACTTAAAATGCCTTACATATTTAGTAACTTTAAAAAAATCATTTATTTTGAAATAAGATCAAATTAAATCGACTATGGGAATATATATCTCCTCTCTTCGTCCCCCCTTCCTCCTACACCCAGTGCAGAGGCGGCTTCTTACTGAAAAAAGCCAGAAATTTTAGCGCAAAAATTCATTAGACGATAATAACTCTATTTCTTTTTCTAACAAAATAGTTCCTACATTTACAGATTAAACAAAAAAAAGATACGAAGTTTCAGTTAAGTTAATATATTGGGGCGATTACAGACCGGCTATGCTAACAGCAAGACTGTCAGTAGATCTGCAGTGGGGGCAAACAGACGTTCTCCAAATTCTGATTCTATCTGAATCAAAGTCATAGTTAATTTAAAAAATAACCCAGCAAGATCTTCGAATGTACGAGCAGACAGGTTTTAATACTTGAATTGATAGAAGGAGATTGAAATAGATAACGAAATGCTTACAGCTGCATACGTCACCGTATCCCTCATACTTCTCGCAGAATCTTCTCCTGCGCCTGTTGGTTCCATCAGCTTTCCACCGTGGGCACTGCAGTGTACGGTCAGCCCCCACTAACACAGTGGTGTGCAATAGCACAGGCCGTGACCAGCGGTCGCTATACATACACTTATCACATGATTGATGGCCTTCAGCATACACGAAAGACCGCTGACCAATCTTGCGTACAACCATGGCCCAGTGGTCTCGGTAAGTCAGCTGGTCTATGTAGCGACTGCCATAACCTTTGAGGAAAGACCTGACCGAAGCGTGAAGAGACATTGACGACTCGTCCTATGAATAAGCAGTGCAGTTAGTATATCGTGTACAATGCAAGATAATTGGATCTATTACCGGACCTCGGTTGCTTGAAGGTCGTTTTACTTTATTAGATTAGAGGGTTCGGCCGAATCATTACTGATTAGGATTTCCAAATTTCTAACAGCCATAGCACACAGTTTATCAGTCAAATTATTCAGCCAATGTTTTACTCACACGACGTAGAAAGGACAGTTGAGATGTTGGATAGTACCCCAAATAAATCAGAAACTCACCAAGTTTCTTTTGGATTTCTAAACTGTTCTACTTCCGAAGTAATCTTCCCTTGACTGTATCTAAACACTCACCTTTGTTGCAAAGCATAGTATCCTTCCATCAGACACAGATTTCAAGAAGTCTATCAAGGCAAAAGACTGTTTTGTGGCAGAGTATGTGTCGAACGCTCTGGCTGCCATCTTGGCGCCGGTATACTGGTTCAATACCACCACATTGAACCCGATCCTCTCCCCCTCAGTACCGTTCAGCACCTTAAACGTTATGAGTTGTAGGCTTTTTAGATACGTGATACGGAGGTTGGGGACAGGGGGTGTGGGGGGGGGGGGGGTCAATTGATATCAAAACCACCAAGTTGGACTCGATACTACCCTCCTCAGTACCGTTGAACACCTCTATCGTTATGAATTGAAGGCCGGTTAGACACGTGATGTTGATTGCCGGGGGCTGGGGAAGGAGAGGAGGGGATTGAGAATGAATGGAGTACCAAAACACCAGGTTGGACTCCCTCCCCCTCCCCCCTCAGTATTTATTAAAGAGGTGGGCCGTTAGATAAGCAACTTTGAACGCAGGTAGAAAGAAGTGATCCACAATGAGATGTCAATCGTTTCAACGATTTTTTGTATGACAGATGTTAAAAAAAACAAAAATCTCATTTCATTTGTTTCTATCAGTAATAATGGTTATATTTTGTTCTCAACAACTGACTAAAGACGGACGAGAGAAGAACAAATTGGATTTTTCTGTGAGACTGATACGAGAACAATGCATGTACAAATAGTTGAAATAAAATAAAATTCTTATTTCAGAAAACAAGGAAAAGAAATGTAATATGCCTGAAACAAATTATCATGTATGCATGGGTGTTTGTAAGAACTTACCGTTTCTCCATTGACGACAAACAAAGCAGTTTCTTTGCTGGAACGAATCTCGATGTCAATAGTTGACTCTGCTTTATCTAGGAAAAAGGAACAAGGAACTTAAATGACTTTCCGCTAGTCCGGTCTGTCCTGTCCGTCCGGTCCGTCCGGTCCGACCAGTCAGTTCTTAAACGGAATGCACGAGATCTGACAAATTAGTTCTTGCCAGAACGACCCTGCTCATAGGACTACGCCGGTACCTCAGATCAGCCAAGATCGCCTGAGATTTCCCAAACTCGCCCAATGTCGCTCAAGATTACGGCGATTTTTGCGGCCCCAGACTTGTTCATGGATCAAAGCCGCTCAGTTCTCCCGCTCCGGACGGCTAAAGCGCAGGAATTTGGAGATTTGTCGCGGGAAAATGTACGTGCCCATTTAAACTGGCTAGAATAGTTCTTTTCGGACGGCAGAAACGGACAAATTTATGGAAAATATCTTAACATCTTAAAATGATAGTCAGAAGCTATTAGCAGCTCTTACGTATACATCTATACCTGGGCAATACGGAGAGTGAAAAGCAGTGCTAAAGCGTTTGAATTTGAAAGGCGATCGCCAAGAAAGTTGAGATGATACCTTTGAAAAAAACGAAGCTCGTCTCCAACAAAAAGAATGTAAACACACAATGACAATAAAAGCCATATCAGAGAGCTGGACGCCCGAAATTATAGGGAAAGTATAGTTAGCAACCTGGGCCCAGTTGCTCGAAGGTGAGTTAGCGCTAACCCAGAGTTAAATGTTTAACTCACGATTAAGTTTATCCCCAGCCTTTAAGATTGATTTTGGCTGTTAGTTTTGATTTGCATACCTGGGTTTACTTGATGTTTTCTTCACTAATAATTTAGAAAGACCAAATGCATTTCTAGATGAAGAAATTATGTCTAAAGTTACGCCTAACCCTGGGTTAAATTTAACTCACCTTCGAGCAACCGGGCCCTGATCGGTAACTCCGTTAACTGTGCGCGGTTACCAAGGTACGGAGCTTTTGAAAGAGTATGGTGACCATGCCGCCTGAACGCGCGGATGGGGTGCGGAGCACCGAGTCGGATAACAAATTAAAAGCTCATATCCAACTAACGTGAGTGGAATATTTTTTCATTAAATACCAATAAATGGATAAAAGTATCTCGTACTTTGTTTTCTTTAGACTCGAGTTCTCGGCCTTCTTGTGTAAAACTTTTCCTTGACAAAATTGCCAGTTTCCATATTTGGACAAATTACAGTATATAGTATTTATGCCGCGAGAAGAGAGCCAATAAGATTACCGGAAACTCAACATCCAGAGTTTGGTATTTAATAAAAAGAGATATCTCCAAAATTATTCTATCGATTTATAGATTTGTTTTGAAGTTGAAAATATTTTAAAGGCGTGTAAACAATAACCTCGCAGTTAGTATACGAGTACTTCCGGTTTTTAAGAAAGTTTTAATGTTTATATACTTCAGTTGAATTTGTAGCACAGCATGTCTAGTAACTCCACTGACTTTCTTAAAAATGAATTCTTAAAGCGCTTCGTAGATCTGAGATGCCACAGAGACAAGAAGTACTTCGCAAATAAGCTGCTATTTGACTTTGCCATTCCATGTTTAGTTAGTCAGTTTCAAGATCGATTTGGATAATTAAAATCACTTGCTAAAACCTGCAGTTGCAAATTGTATATGGACTGTTTGTAAAACGTCTCATCGTTGCAAGGTGCATGCTATGTTTCGCCAGTGCTTTTCTTTTTTAAAACAAGTTGGTGTTAAGTTGTGTTTCGAATGAAAGAAAAATTTTGGACAATTATTGAGGAGGTGCATTGGATAACGTTCATGCTCCGATGGAGGTTACTCACAAAACTGTGAGAAACTTTAGCTTTTTTCTAATGTATAATAGAACGTTATAGATTGCTTGCATAGTTACAGAAGCTCAGTATTCCATTCTCACTACGAAAAGACTAAGACTAAGAAGATATCGTACGGATACTGCTTTCATGAGTAATTGCTTACACGTGGATACATAATTGTAAATTATAATTTAAGGTTCCTATTCAGTTTCGTTTATAAAAACATAAACTCGTGTTTCGTAAGTAACTATACAAGCAAAAAGATAAAACTCACATCCTTCAATTTCACTTTATAACCTTATAAGCTTTCTACTAAAGAGCAAAACATAGCTATGGTAGTTACACTTACCTGAACTTGTGTCCAAAAGTTGGCTTGCATGCAACGCTTTCGACCATCTCTCCCCTGTATTACTGTTACTCATGTAGTTTCTCATTTCAAGAATAAAAATTAAATCGGCCACAAATGTTAAAGCCACAACAATTACGAACAGACCACGGATAAATCTTGAAAACATTTTTCGAATGAAGACGTAACTGGGTTTATTCAGAAGACTGAACCAATCCAGTATGCAAATGTGAGGGAAATCGCTAAAGGTTGCCAAGGGAAGTATCGTACATGCTCACAAAAAGAGTATTGTTGATTTATTCCACGTTGTCAGTTAATTTCCGTTCAACACAACTTCTAAAAAAATATAAAAATAGACTACAAATAGTCAGAACCCTTCCTCTTGTGTTTTTGGAGTCGCGGAAAAGAAATCGCGAAAGCCAGCGCACCGAAACTGGAGCGAGAGAATACAAGAAAAGAGGGAGAGAAAAATTATTTTTCTCCTGCTTCGCAGTTGTTTTTATTCGTCGCCCCACTTCTCACGTGACGGAACACAAGATTTACTCGTAGCCCTACGTTTAAAAAATAGTTTGAAATCAAATTTGCAAAAAAAATTGATGTTATTGCAGTAAACATTTTCTTCAATACTAACAAACACCTATATACAGTATCTAGAGCTCTACTTTGATTCACTTTCGAAGACGTAAAATAATACACCCCCCCCCTCCCCCCAACTCCCACTTCTTGCAATACAAAATCACAGTGGGATATCAGCTATGCTGCCTGAGAGGGGGAGGGTGGGGGGGGGGAGTTAAACGCGAGAGGGAATGTACAGCTAAGAAAAAAAAACACAGAAAGAAATACATATATAATTATTTATTTTCTCTATCCATCAAAACGTGTTTTTGTCTTCCTTGTTATTTACTTTTCTTTAGGTCGCCGAGAACCATTTTGAAAGATTTATTAGCGATTTAGTTTTGAAGCATTTTACATGCGGATGTTTTAATGCCGATTACGAGAGTTTCGAGTGATTTTAACCTCGTAAAAGCTTCAAGATTGATTCGCGGCGGCGAAAGATCGACAATTCTCCAAACGAATACGTAAATAGCGCTGATAGCAAGCCTAACCACTTAAGCTGACAAACAGGGTGGTTTGAGGATTATAGGGAATACTTTCGAACCGAAAGGTCTTTCCTGTTCAGTTAGGATCTTTCATATACAGGCAGGCTTAGTATATAGCTTTATTAGAGTTTAATACGGTCAAAGTACAAGAACGCGCTGAGGACAAATTAACATTTTGACAACATGTTCTCAATATTCTCCATATATATACATCTACAAAATGACAAAAAAACATCTAGAAACACGTTTTACTGAAGACAACTTCTTTGCGCACGTAAACACGTCATCAGATCATACATGTAAGTGTGGATTACGAGGTTGTCACTGATAAAAAATAATTGTAGTTTTTGTTCCATGCTTACATTAGTCCTGGAAAACCGATTTTGAGAAAATTATTGAACTAAAGTTTTTTTTTACATAAAGGAACTGAGAATGTCTTACGTTTTTTAACAAATTTGACATTTCGTTCTTCTCTTGGAATTTTAGGTGAGTGTCATCTACCTCTTTTAACCATAAGTTCGTGATTGCTGATTCGCAACTTTGCTACTGCATTCCTTTTCATAAAATGAATTTGTTTTTAATGAAACTGGTAGCCTTCTTGCTCCTACTTAGTTCTTAAAGTTTTCTTGTAAAAATTTCATTTTTCTGAGTTTTCAAGTTTTGAGCGCCATTTATTAATATAGTGAGTATCCTTCAAGGTACTAACATAAAAGTGACAGTAGCATGGAAATCTCCCGGCTGTCTCATGTACAGTTTGTTCTTAACAGCTTTGTCTGAATCTGCTTTCAGTTTCACTTCTCTCAGTGTGTTAACGCTATTGCAGTTCCCCTCCAGCTCCAATCGCCTTCATGTAAAACTATAAAACTGCACAAAATGTTTCGGTTCTAATTTACGGCATTCACAAAACTATCTGATTCTGAGGTCTAAAGCTACTAAACAAACTAGTGATACATTACAAAACCGTTTTCTGTATGAGCGTGAGGCCGAAAAACGCCCACACTTTAAGAATAAGCTAAGAACGTGTCTAAGGCTTAAGAAAGGCGAATAAATTTCTTTTTGGAATATTATAAACTGAAATCATAGCCTATAGGTCCAATAGTGTTGTGTATACTTAACTGATGACTTGAAAAGGGGTACCAGTATCATAAATTTAATACAATAGTCAATCATACCAACGCTGCGTTTATATTTTGTATCATTATAAACTTTTCACGACCCTATCGGGCGGAAATTTTTTGGCTCCTGGGGGTAAGGGGGGAGGTGGTGCGTGCCCACCCCTTGCCCAGGAGCCTGCATACACCCAAAGGTATCAATTTAGTATTTTAATAACGTTTTAAGAAAACTTGACACTGAAATTCTCCAAAAATTTGAGAAAAAAGGTATACCAGGGTCATATACCGACCCCCCCCCCCCCTTTTCTGTTGTATTTCTATACAACACTCAATAGTATGTCCCAGTCTGTCTACTAGAAGTGTGCATTTCTCTAAAAAAATTACCTCGCCTGCCTTCCAAAGGAGTAAATCCTGGCTACGCCCCTGGGTTTACTGATAAGAGTTATTCATAAAATCCTTCCCAGTGCCTTACCGATGGCCTAATCAGCACCTTGGCTTCGATAAGTAAGTCATACTAAGTGTATCATTTCCAGACATGCTAAAACATATTTAAAAAAGTTGGTTAATAGTCCACACCATATGTTGACTTTAATATGCAGTGTGCTCAGGCAATTTTCTCAGGGTAATAACGAGGTATATGGGATCACAGATCAACGGCAAAAAAATGGTCTGGGATCAGGGATCAGAGGTCTGGGATCAGGGATCAAGCAAGTGGGATCTGCCGGATCAGAAGAGAGCTAAGAGAATACGGGGTCAATTTCTCGAAATCGTTAGGGATCAGGGATCAATTTTTTGAATAAAACAACAATCAGAGATCAAAAATTTGTCTAAAACAACGGCAAACCGAAAGGTATCATTCATTCATTGCTATACCCTGTGATGCCGCTAGCTCAGTTTTTCGCCCGTGTTTGTCCGCGCTTTTTATTGCCGTTTCTTTCGTTGAAGTCGGCCGTATTCGGCGGTCTACTGTAAGCACAAAAGCTCACAAAGTTGTTTGTGCGAAATCAGCTGGATCAATTCATGCCCTAAAAATTTTTTGATGCCGATCATGAATCGGGCTCACTTTCAGCCACGGAAAACAAACAAATTAAAGACTAAAGGAGTCTTCAAATCTGTTTTAATCAGACCCCAAGCATCAGTGAAACACATGAAATTTTCTGTTTGTTTAATTTATGGCTAATCTCACACTTATCTTATTGCTTACAAACCTTTACATTTTTACCAGACAGCAAATAACTCTCCAAGCGACTGCATATGGTCAGCGCCCGCATTGAAGTTAGAAAATTGTTGACAGCGGTTTCTTCAAATAATCTCTTTCCCAGTCCATGCGCGGAAATATGTCCAAGCCCATCATGGCGGAAGCTTGCAGCTGGTTTTTCGTCGTGTTGACACTTTACTTGTGCAATTTCTTGGTCGTAAATTGCTATTTTGTTCACGATGAAGATGAAGTAGTTCACCATGCTATGCTAGGATCTGACCGTGAGGTTAGAAAGCGGGAAATCGACCAACCGATCCGCATTACTACAATTTTTCGAAACCTCAGCGGTCTTCAAGATCATCAGATCGTCAAAGTTAAACATTTCTTGAAAGAGGCCGTTGAGTACATGAGGCAAGCGCTACGAGTTCGCAAGACAGTGACTGTAATCCGCTTGCAAAGGAGATGTAAGAACAATTCTTATTTTGTAAATAACAGAACTGGCGAAGATTTGCGTTACTGTCAAGTTGCTTGTGATTCTCGTCCGCCCTGCGGCTTTGTTGTTCCTGCACCACGTGATCTGGAACAATGTCGTATTTGCAACGAGCATGGGAGTGACTGCAAGGACGCCACTGGACCCGAGAATGCAGCAGGCCAGGGTTACAACGAGACTGATTTCGTGCTGTTTGTTACTTCCTCCAATCGCAATTGTGAACGAAAAGAAACTGTTGCATATGCAGCAGTTTGCCAACAAGAGGAGGTTCTAGACAGGCCGATTGCCGGGTATCTGAATGTGTGCCCCAATAAAATCTCCAGCCGGAAAGCCGATGGTGCTGAGCTTCTTGCTTCGCTTAAACATGAAATCTTTCACGCTTTGGGATTTTCACCTTCTCTCTATGCATTTTACAGAGATGCTAATGGTGAGCCACTCACACCACGCTCATCAACAGGAATGCCAACAAGTTTTAATGATGGCCTGAAAGTGTATCAATGGAGCAACAAGGTACCTATAACTTAGCTGTTTCTGCCCATGTGTTGTGGTGCGTGGTTGGGGGTGGGGGGGGGGAGGAGTCCGAATTAGTTAAAAATAAAATGGCCCCAATTACTGTTATAGATTAGAGCTACCTTCAAAATTGTTTACCCAACAATAACAATAGTAGTATAAATAGGGTTCAAAATAGACACCAGCTGCCAGTGACAGCTGGCAATTTTAGGACCTTACCAGCGATTTTTAATTCCATGATAAAGTTTAAGATTAGGAGTTGGCAAAAATGCTAACTAGTATAAAAAGTCAATTATGCTTACAAAACCAAAGATTTCCCTTCTGAACAGCACTTGAGTCTGGTTTACTCAACTCGCACCAAGAAACATACTTGCTGTAAATCATATGTTCTAATTGACTGAAATACACCTGCATAAAGTATGTGTACTTTACTGCTAGAAAACAGCCAGCAAAAAAATTTTGGGCTAAGGAAAACAGCCTAGTAGTAGTACATACCTCGTAATTAGGCATATTTTATTTTTGTTATTTTGAACCCTGATTAATAACAATGATAATAAAATTAGTAATAACAATAGTAATAAAAAGAAATCAAAGTATCAAAGAAATACCAGTACCTAAATTTGTACCCATTTTTCTTTGTGACAGAAAACATATTGAGAAAGATTGTAGAGTTTACCGAGCCCTTCAGAAAATACCCTCAGACCCAATTTTTTTGACAGAAAAAAGTCTTTTGGACTCCTGGCCTACCCACATTGGGTCGCTTTTGGATCTAGATCATGAGCATCTTGCTTTCTAGAAAACCTACTGATGTCATGAACATTATCACATGATCTAAAAAAATGGGCCACACAGAAGTTGAAACAATTTTGAAGACCAAATCTTGTATGTTTTGAACAAGAATAATAGCTTTGAGATGTTATCTGATAGTGGAGCTGTAAAATTAAAAACCCTTTCCTTAATTTATATGTGAACAAACTGAGCCAGAGCAAACACTAACTGGTATTTTTATGTTCAGGTTATCAAAGAAGTAATAAGACCTGACTGGATGATTAGAAGCGACAAAGGTCGCAATGGCACAGTGCAACACAAAATCAGATTAATTGTTACCAAAAATGTGAAGGAAGAAGCCCAAAAACACTTCAATTGTTCATCATTGGAAGGAGGTGAGCTTGAGAATCAAGGACTGAAAGGGACTGTACTCGCCCATTGGGAAAAGAGGGTGTTTGAAAACGAGGGAATGACAGGAGCTACTACTAAAAATGCCGTCTTTTCAAGAATAACGTTAGCACTGATGGAAGATACAGGCTGGTATAAAGTTGACTATTCAATGGCAGAGCCACTGCGCTGGGGGAAAAATAAGGGATGTGTCTTTGCGAAGAACAGCTGCAAAGCTTGGATGTCACTTCAGAAGAAGGCTAAACAGACAATAGCACCCTTCTGTGATGTTCTAGCATCTCCACTAAAAGGGAAGCAAACAAAGTGTACGGTAGATCATCAGTCTGTTGCTCTGTGTAACTTAGATCAATATACAGGACCTCTTCCTCTTGAGTACCAGTACTTTGAAACCCTACCAGGAGTTGCTGACCCACAGTTTTATGGTGGCTCTGTAGCCATAGCTGATTACTGTCCATTTTACCAGGCACTAACATGGACGCGACAAGGTCAACATGTGAGAGGATCAACATGTAGGTTCAGTGAAAATTCCTTAGAGCGAGAGAAAAACTATGCACTGGAGTCGTATGGGAATACCTCCACTTGTATAGCACATGGGCAAAACTGGAGCAAAACCAAATGTAGAGTAAAGTGGACAGCAA
>JAOBRG010392756.1:0-10487 GCA_027574985.1 Umimayanthus nakama | reverse complement strand
ACAAAATGTAAACACGGTGTTTTTAAAACTGACACAACATTGGAAGGTAAACCGTGAGGATAATCGATTGTTTGTATGCAACATACTGTAAAGATCACAGAATTCCTCTTGCTTCAAGTACTTATCATGTAAATGCTGGTTTTAAACGTTATTATAGAGTTTTAAGGGGTGTTAAAAAATTTGCATGTTTTGATCCGTCTATAAGTCAAGTGCGTATTTTAGACGTGAATTTTTGGTATTAAAAGGTCGACTTATACACGGCAAAATACGGTATTCCATTACCACAGTAAACTAGCTGGTTTCAGTAAAAACTGACAGTATGGCTTTACTCTCCCAAAGTGTCAGTACACTTAAATCTAGTTAATATTAAGCTATATATATTGCTTTATCAGAGTTCTGACCAGAGAGTTTCTATAGACAGTAGTTTGATATTGAATGACATAGTTTGGCACAGGAAAATGTTGATAAAAACACATGGCAAAACTAAATTATCTCATTCTCTGTTTTCAAGTGTCCTACTGCACCATGGACAACAAATAAATAAAACTTAATATGTTTTATAAATTATGGTGTTGTCAAGACTCAGGCACAAGTGACACTGTTTTAATGCTTTTAGAAAATATTTACTAGTATGTACTTAAAAAAAAATTGTATTTTTTGAATTTAATAAGCAACAATATTTTCAAGTGTGCAGTATTTAGGTCATTGTTTAGCCAGCTTTAAAAAGCAACAGTGCGCCCTAATTTGCATAATTTTTTATCATTAATGTTACGTGAAAACCTCAAAATATTTGGTTTTTTACCTCAAGTCTTCCTTAAAATAATGTACAGGATCACAAAAAAACGACAGGGCGCTGGAGGAAAATGATAGGGCACACAAAAAAAATGACAGGACGCTGCGCCCTATCATTTGGCCTACCCAGGGGTCGATCTTAATGTTTTTTCTCACTGGCAAACCGGACCAGTAACAGCAGATGTTTGGTGGTCCGCAGAGAGTTTCACTGGCCACAGACATTTGAAACTTTTATTCAACAGAGAGCTGAAGATGTACAAATTAATATTAACGGTACTTAATTAATTTCATCTAATTAAACTTTAAATAATAAATTAATCAACCACAGTTATATTGCTAAAATCAAACAGAGTTTATTTCATTCAAAGTAATGTTGCTCTTTGTAAAAGTATACGTGACCACTTTATGTCAATAGTATAAGTGTACAAATTGAAACTGAAAGTCAAGTCCGCCATGTTGAAGGCATGTATTCTTTCCAATGAAAGAAGAACTAAACAGGTAAATCACGTAGCCATAAACTCACACTTTATAGAAAATCGTCCAGCACTGACTGCAAACAGCAACGCAGGCCCAAAAATTCCCGCCAAAACAGACACGTGATAAGCCGCTTTGGCCGGCTAATTCGGCTAACTCGTTACCAGTCACTTTCACAGACAAGAGTTCAAAACACCTGGAACAATTTTACTCGATTTGAAAGCAGGCAAAACAAGATGTATTTCTGTAACATATAACAAACAACACAACTTTAGCATGCAAATAAGTACATAGAAAAACCATGCAGTAAGAAAGGAAAGCCAACTGAAGTTTTACAAGAGTAAGTTGTGTTTTCGAACCAGTTATTTGAAGTACTTTAGTAACATATGATATTAGACTATTACTGGCCACACGGGCCAGAACGTGGGACTTTTCAGTGGTCCGTGGAAGATTTTAGTGGTCTGGGTCCAGCCGACCACCGTTAAGATTGAACCCTGCTACCGGTAGCTAGAACACTGTAGGTACATTGAAGTTGTTGTAAAATTTATGCTTGCCACACATGCATACATGAATGCTGAATTTTTTTTTCCATATTAGTTTTAAAAATCAGATCATGCAGTCAGAAAGTGAGCTGTACACTGCTTCTTATTTCTGATATCTTATTTTGGAAATCTTTAGCCATTCACCCAGTCGTCTCTTAATTAAGTCTTTATGAGAAAGGATTATTAATAGTTACATAACAGTTAAAGGCTGCATTGTTTCTGGTGTTTCTTGACAGGTGGTAAAGCTGCCACAGGAGATCTTTCCAACAGATGTCAACTGGTTTCCAAAGAGTGTGGGAGGAAAGAAGCAGAACCAATCAGAATTGTTTGTCCTCACCTCCACTGATGGTATGACTGTAAGATGTTTGGTTCCTGGGTTTAGAAATGGGACAAGTTTGGGAGTCCTGGTAAAGAGCTCTTGACTAGCAACTCTTTAAAAACTTCAAAGATTGCAAAATCCCTATTCATTGTACACTTGGATATATGCAGTACACAATCGTTATACTTGAAAATTTTTCCATGAACCTGTGTTGGCAGTAGCAGATCCAAGGGGGGTGCCTGGGGGCATGGTGCCCCCCCTTTTTTTGGATTTTTTTTTACAAAAGAAAAATTTGCTGGCAAAAAATGAGTATTAAACATGTATAAAGTTTGTCTCAAAATGCTGGAAATGACCATTTTAGAGACCCAGTTTTTCAATGACCATTTCCTATCTACTTTTAGTGTGATTTTGTTGATAGATGTGTATGTTTTCTGGTAATATAAGCCAGCTAACCCACAAGTGTCCATCTGTAGGCAAGTTCCACCTCATTTCAAGGAATGGGCGTGTGGAGAAGTCAGTGGAAGCCCATCGAGGTGCAGTGCTGTCAGGCCGCTGGAGTTATGATGGAACTGCTTTAGTTACTGGTGAGATTTCAAAATTATTGTACATAGTTTATTAAAGCATGGAATAACAAAGTTGAACCTGGCTGGTTGAGAGCTCTTCGGTTTCAACTTTTGATTGGTATATTTTGTTTAGTACATGCATGCTAAGTTTTTAAGAACAACTATTTTTAAGAACAGTATAGTCTCTGCAGACTGCGCAAATTAAAATTAAGAACAAGTGGTGCAACAACAATCTGAGGCTGGCAAGACTTCATAACATGTACTATAGAAAATAATGTTTGTCAGTATGTGCTGTGGTTATGTTTCAGTTGGTGAAGATGGACAAGTGAAGATCTGGTCCAGAAGTGGTATGCTTAGATCAACTCTCATTCAAACAGGTAACAAATTCCTGCAAATTGAAAGTCAATTGCAATTTTCCTTATGGAGTCAAGATTTAACAGACATTAGTCAAGTTTTGAACATTTAATTACTACCCACTTCATCAGGGTGTGAGTTTAGGCCCTCAAAGGGTTAAAAATTTGACATGCCTGTACCTTGAGATCTTTTGGTGAAAAGCTAGGCAGACCACAAATTTCAAATAGAAATTAGTAACTAGTAGTTGTATCTAAGCACAGTTATTAATAAAATATTATTATGTTAAATTATATAAAATCTCGTAAAGAAAAATGAAAATTTGCAGACCAGACAAAATTCTTAATTTGCCTGCTGCATGTAATGCTACCTGACCATATGTAATTGTACTTATGAACTCTTATAACTGGGGCTAGCGAGTGAAGCATGCAAGTGTACTATAGGGAAGTCTGGAGGCAACCCTCCCCTCCTAAAAAGTGTTAAATTTTGTCCTTTACAATCGATAAAAAGTGTTAACAATTTTTGCCTTCATTTTCGCAGTTTTTTACACAAAGTCATGTACTCATCTACCAATTATATCCAAAATTGTATTTCTCAAGATTGTAGGGGAAAATGAATGTAATGATAATTATAAGGAGACTTTGTTATGCTAATGGAGCTAAATTTTAGGTTGTCAGGGGCAGTCTGGCTTCAAACTGTTTACTTTTCAAAGTTATAACTATTATTGTATTTACATAGTGTTGTTTTGTACACAAATTGTACCACTGTATTTGCAGTTGTGCGTGTGGTAGAGAAATGCTTTGTTGGCGTGGACCTACTATGTGCAAAATATGTTGCCTTTAGTGTTAAGCTAACAATTTTGTAAGCCACACCCCATGATTCAACAAGTCACACCGTGCACAATAGTTTTCAACTTGTAGGTATTCAGGAAGAAACATGTTTTTTTTTATTAAATAAATTGGGAGTCAAAGCACCAAGAAATTGTTAGTTTGGCTAATGCTCAGCCAGTCCTTTAAACTCTGTGTCACTGTTGCACTTAATGTAATTATGTATTGGTTGGTCTAATTACAGGTACCCCAATATATTCTGTGGCATGGAGTCCTGACTCGGATCATGTGCTATACACAAGTGGCAAACAGTTGGTGATCAAACCTTTGCAAGCTGCAGCCAAACCACTTCAGGTACATTATAAAATGCTCTACCAGTGTACGGTTGAGAGCTGTAGAGCGGGCAGGGCCCCACTTTACACTTTTGCATAACCATACAAGTCATGTACTTTCTAAGAAATATAGAGAGAGATTGCAAACTAAATGGTCTTTTTTATTAAGAGTGAGACTCGTGCAACCTCCAACATACGCGTATATACTGTCTGTTGACTGCAGCAATTTGTAACATACTGATCAGTATCGCTGTGAAATATACACAAGTAGCATCGTTGCCATGCTATCCAGATTTGTGCTCTGTCATCATGTTCTGGTTTTGTTTTGTGTTTTTGCAGTGGAAGGCCCACGATGGAGTAATTTTAAAAGTTGACTGGAATCCAATTAACAATCTGATAGTGTCTGGTGGCGAGGATTGCAAATATAAAGTAAGTCACCTTTTTTTAAGTAGTTTAAGTTTAATGCAAAGTTGCTTCAGAAAGTTCTAGACTTTGAAATGTTTTAACTTGTACATTATAGATAAGAACAATTATTTCAAAAAAAATGAAAGTGGTGCAATTTACATTTTACCACAGACTACATTGATCACTCAATGCCACGTCTTTTTTGTGATTCCTACCTAGCAATTGTCACTTAAAAATTTCAGGTGGAATATCTTAATTAAAACAAGATATTTAGAATGTTTCTGGAGAGAATGGGTGGCCTTTTTGAGATACCGCCTAATTTGGATTGTAGGTTTATGACCGGTAATAGTACAAATATATTATAACTGGTAGATATAGCTGTCGCTAGGTGCCAACGAGCAAGACAAAAAACAAATGTTTCTTTACTAATATGTTCCAAATATATATAAATTATCAGCACAGATGTTGTTGGTTTAAGTCCTCTGTTAATTCTGACCTCGAATCGAACACCAATTTAAAACCAATTAAAAGACCTCCAGGTTCGTACATGTATGTGTGTTCAACTCCTGCGTTTCCACAGAAGCTATCCAGACTTTTGTCTGGCCAAATGCTCATTTTACCGGACAAATCACTAACTTGTCAGGTCGGACATAAGTGTTTTCATGCTTAAACATTAACGTCAAACAAAATTTGAATTGTTTCGATTATCTAGGATGCATGCACGTTTGCCTGCGAAACAGGCGTTCTGAAAGTTTTTCAGGTGATCAATTCCTTCCACAGATCAGAGGGCAGGAGGAGACGAAGCACGGGCACAGCGTTAGCGCGGTCAATTGCGAAGAGCAAGTCGTGCGACTTTCCCTTGGCACAAATGATGCCTGCTTCGCAGGCTACATGCACACCAGTGTATTCTATATGTGTACAAATTTAATTTCTGCATGTTAACTCTGTGTTTAATGCAGAAAAAAATAACAAAAAGTCTAAAATAGGATGTGAACAATGTTCTAGATTAAGTGTTAACAAAAAATGAAAAGTTCTTTTTATTTGGAAGGCCGCCTTTGTACAAACTGCTTACATAGTATATCACATTTTAGTAAATTTCAAAAGGCCCCGCTTTTCGTTTTCTCGCTTTCATAAATTATCCATGACTTTGCATCTACAAACTACCAAATCATAGTTCTTCTATTTACTGACTGTTGAACACGTCAGACTGCGAGCTTTCAGTTGGTGGCTCTGCTTTGTCTTAAAATAATGTTTCTTTCTTTCTCGTTGTTAACGGTGGAAGAACGCTTGGAACCTTTCACCTCCGGTTCACTGCCTCAAAATAGCTTAATAAATTTCTTTATTTAGTGGTTTCTCCGCCATCTCATCGCGTTCACGCTGACAACCAAAAGATCATTTCATTGGTTCCTACAAGAAGTTTCTGATTAAAAAACGAATATGATTGAAAACGAGTCCAACAACGTCTTTCACTTGCTGTACTACAAAGGGCCTGCCGTGGTTTCGGGAGACTTGTAGCAGTGTCCCTCTCCCATCAGGGAAAAAGCTAAATAAATGAACAAATAAGTAAACAACGATACAAAATATCACACAGCTCGGCTTTGCTTCATAATTTTGTAGCCTCACTGAACTAAGTTAAAAAACGAAAATGAACAATGAAGATCTGGTTTGATTTCGAAGTAAATTGCTCTTTTGAAGTGAACGTTTCAACAACCAAACGGTCCAGTCTTTCGTTCGACCAGAGTCTAATTTTTGGCGGTCATTTTTATTTTTGTTTAACATATGCCCGATGTCCGGCCGTTATTTGCATCCTTGAATGCTGTAGGCAACGATTGGCTGATTGCAGATGGTTATGATCAAAAGTACCCTACTTTACCTTACAGTTACGATTTCGCTCAAATCAAATTTATTTCCCTCTGTAGCTTGTGCGAAAGGCTCTATGCTCTGCCACCTCGCAATTCGATTATCTTCGCTTGGATTGTTTGTTGGTTATAACTTAACTATAAAATAACTTTTAAGACCCATTGTAATTTCAGCATGCCTTTACATGTAATGTGTCGAAGGTCAAATCTGCCCACCTTTCCCACTCCCCCTGAGTGTGGTTGGTTCTGACATCTCGTTTCCTAGCTCTGTTGTAATACCTTACCCTGGGTGCCAGAGGTACGGCTCGCTGCTATGGGCTTTGACTGCCGTAAATGATCTAATAAACGCCCAGCTTCCAACAAACGCCCCGTATCTATTAGACGCCCCCCTCTGAATAGAATTTTGGGTTAAACGCCCCTCTCTATTAAACGCCCCTATCTAATAGACGCCCCCCTTAGGGGGGGGGGCGTTTGTTACATAAATCCCAGAAATTAATAATTTTTCCATAACTGATAATGTCTTCCCAAGAATAAAGAGCATATAAACCACTTCATCGATCAATAGTTTATTTATTAACGTCCGCTCTGGATCAAGGGCTTAGAAACCGAATTGACTTTAGTTATTTGTTCCGTCATGTGAACATTGTGTAACTACGAGTTTTAACGATCAAGCTCGTAGAATTTTGTTCGCCAAGCACTTTGGCGAGTCGTTCACTTCTAACTTGTTTTTGCATGTTTCTGCAAATGTTGTGTGAAAATTGTTACTGTTTAATAGCGCAGATAGTTTGTTGCGATAATGATTGGAATGCGTTACTTTAGATAAGAAACAAACGCCCCCTTCTAATAAACGCCGCGTATCTATTAGACGCCCCCCCTTAAGTTCGAAAATTAAATAAACGCTCCGGGCGTTTAATAGATCATTTACGGTAAATCTGCCGTGTTGCGAAATTTGAGAGTACCTTTGATCCTTTGCTGCAGGTGTGGGACAGCTATGGTCGTGTGATGTACTCAAGTGTCACTCATGATTACCCGATCTCCAGTGTGTCTTGGGCTCCAGATGGTAAGTGTTACCTGGTGGGTGTTGTCATGTGACGTACTTGTTCAAGTGTCACCCATGGTTTGCCCGTTTCCAGTGTTGGTTGGGCTTCAGGTGTTAAGGCGGTGATCCCTAAAATTGCATGATAAATCATGTGATTTTAGAACTTGTAGTAGCTGGTATTTTTGTGCATTTTTTATTTGTTATTGTGCATCTTCAATCAACCTCATTATAGAACCATGTCCATGCACGAAATTTTACGTTCAGGGAAATTCATGAAGCGCAGAAACAACTCAGACCAGTTGGCAATCTACTGTGTATCAAGTTGTTGACTGATGCACTTGGGAAGTTGAGAGATCATTCATTCAATCCAAACAATTTCAGCCCTGCATAAATAACCCGATAGTTTTCAGTTCATGGAGAATGTATCTGTTATTTCGTGACGTTACTCTATAATTTGTATAAACTTATATATCACTGAAAAGCGCATTTAATTCACTAAATCGCTGTTTCGTTTTTAATTGGTAGTTTTAAATAAACAAAAAGAAGAACGCATTGTATTCCGACCTTTGTTTTCCCTTTCCGGAGTTCTAAATCGGGCGTGTTGCGTTTGGTTGTTCTAATTCTTGTATTTTCATATTTAATATTATTTGCAGTCTAAAATCGCTTTGTGTGTATTTCACAGCCAAGACCTCGAGAAAGCGCTTTCGTAATCGAAAGTGGCGGAGTGTTATCGTGATAACTTAAACATTTTTTAGAAAAGATAAAAATGAAGAAAAAAGATATTTCACGAGGAAGCCCCAATCCGCAACGGTGGTTTTCATGGGGGGTTAAAACTTAAAAAAGAAAAACTTCTGTTATTTAGCTATAAAACTGTTAAGTTTCAAATCATTTGACAAAGAACTGCCCGAGTTGGATTCTCGAGTGTCTCATAGTTGTGTCACAAAATAGTCTTGAGAAAAAAAATTCTAAAATTTTGCGCCCCCTCAAGCCCACTTCCGGTGAGTTTTTTCTGTTTCAAAATCTTGTTGTGTGTTTGGGGTATCACAATTTTTTTCACTATTTCAGATCTTTACTTCTGATCTATCCAAGTGGCTGATAATTTCATTTTGGCCAATTCCTTCGGTTTTAAACTGAACTTGTAACCTTGATGTCAAATACAGACAGTACAACTTTCCAAAAAATTTGAGTCTATCGAGCTGTACTAAGTGCCATAACACCTTGGTGTTCAAGCTTGTAAGACAATCCAACGCTATATACCGATTGCTTACCAACTCTTACTAAGTCCAGCAGATTTACAATACGTAAACAAATTTGAAAAAAGTAAAATCGTCGTACTTTAGTTAGATACTGTTTTTGACCTGGGTATATTTACGTGTTTAAACCAACTGAAGATAAAATCATGAAATTCAACACATGTGTTGTTCGTAACCATAAAAATAGTTGATCATGCTTACCTTGCTGTGAGACACTCGACTGTGGCTGATTCAGCCATCTGTTCTTTCAATAATCAGCTAATAAAAGTAGACCCTTTGTCTACTTGGTCATTATTTATCTCGGCTTTTATGCCTGAAAGAGTTTTATTTGTCAGTTAGAATCGATGCTTTTTTTTCTTTTAAAGGTGAGATGTTTGCTGTTGGTTCCTTCAACACCTTGCGACTGTGTGACAAAACAGGGGTGAGCCATATGGTTAAAAACAGGCATTACCATCAACCTGTCATGTTTTGCAGTTACTTTAATACTTTTGGTCATAAGTATATTTCAGATTCTGTTGAGTTTCCAATTAACTAGAAAACTATCAAAGCTATTATAACGATGTAATGAGGTAATCCTTTCGTTCCTGTAGTTCCGCGCATTAAAGTTAAGCCCATGATAACTCATACTTTGTGATACATTGTTTGTTCCAGTGACGGAGCTCAGCTACTTTATCGACGTAATGCTGTCCTAAGCATTTTCTTCCCTGTACTTCCAATAAGCCAGTTTCACAATCATGCGCAGTACGTAAAAGCCGCTTATTTGGTGGGACACACGTCCTGTAAACACGGCGGATTGACGAATTACTGGAGATAATTTTTTAAATATGATAGAAACATATCAACTACAAAACATTTTAAGCAGTATCTCCCATCATTCACTATAATCCGCCGTGTTCACAGGACGTGCAGCCCGCCAAAAAAACCCGATTGTACGTACTGCGCATGATTGTGAAACTGGCTTATAGCGGTTGCATGCATTAGAGAAGCCTGGTTCAGTCTTTCACATTGCCCTGGTCGAATGATAGTAGTCAGAGCTCTGGTATAAGGAAGTAGCCAGCGCAGTTGTTGTTTCAGTCACGGAGAAGGGAAAATAAACGGCGAGAAAAAAAAAAACAGCAGGAAAGAAAAAGGGAGAGAGAGAAATGTTGGCAATAAAAAATGGTAAAGTGGTGCATTTATATAGCGCCCTTTCCATTTGAAGATGCTCAAAGTCGCTTTAGAATGACGAGGTTACCCGCAGCAGACCGAGAGCAAATGCACAAAGCGGCCCATGTATGTTGGTACTCATTTTACCAACCCCGGAAGGATGGAAAGCTGAGTGAGCTTTAGCAGGAAAGGAGGTCATCCAAATATTAATTCCTCGACCAGGCCGGGGACCTCAGGGTTGGGGGGCAAAGACCTTTACCACTGCACCAATACCTCCACTCCTTAAGCCATAGCTTTTCCCCTACATTTCTCATAGCTGTCACAGACACTAAAGAAGCCTAACTTTTGTTCAGTCTTTAACATTTTTTGGTCCAGTATAGAACTGAACTGAACTTAAGGATTACAATTCTATATCAAAGCACGAAATCGTTAACCTAAGCTTCCGTCCTTCCCCTACACTTCCCATCGTGGTCTTACGCACAAGAGAAGCCAAACACTAGTTCAATCTTTAACATTTCCTGGCCCAGTGACAATACTTTGGCAATTGAAGGATTATAGTTCTATCAATAGCAAAGTGGGTTTTTT
>JAOBRG010392723.1:0-10488 GCA_027574985.1 Umimayanthus nakama | reverse complement strand
AAAGACCGCTGAAGAAAAGAAATCCCATTCCCATTTTATAATTGTTCATCCCATTCCCAGTGGCTAAATCCCAGTCCAAAATAAGGCTAATCCCAGTTCCCATTTTACCCCTTCACGACCCTCGTAAAACTATTTTCTTGCTGCTGATTGGCCACAAAGCCAGGAACTCTAGTTTTGATTGGTTTATTCAAATGTCTGACAACAGGTGTCCAATAACAGAAATTTGTTATCCGATAAGCATTTTGCCGTCAGATTAGGGAAAATAGATGTAGGAAGCTGTTATACAAACAGGACTATCGCCACTAAAAAGCCAATCCCTCCTCTCTCCTCCCCCTTTGTATGTCTTATTCTTTCCTTCCGAGGAAGACTGGGTACCAGCGTACTCAGTCTTTTCTAAGTCAGAGGGAAACGCGACCAAACAACATGGCGGGTGTCTGTCTTTCTGTGCTTTTACCTGCTTGAGTGTTGTTTCTGCATCCTTTTTGACCAGGAGAACTGACAATGTTGTGTTTTATGATGCTCGTTCTGAAGTCGTTAACGGATTTGCTTCAGTATTATCGGGTACTGCCGACAGTTATTGGCAGAAACATTAGGATTCATTCACTGCTTCCGCCAGTAGTTCACAGCAAACTTCTTTTAACTGAACTCGAGAGAAGACTTTTAATCATCGGCGATGTGCATGGCTGTTGCGATGAGCTGCAGGAACTGTTGGAGAAATGCAATGCTTTAGATAACGAGACAAAAATTGTGCTGACGGGAGACCTTGTTAACAAAGGTCCGAAGTCGGTTGAAACTGTGAACTTCGCTCGCAGGATTGGAGCTTTCTCAGTGCGAGGGAATCATGACCAATCTGCTTTAGAGGAAATCAACCATCGTAGAAAAAATGAGCCAGTTCGAGAGAAATACATGTGGATCTATGATTTAGAACCGGAAGATGAAAAATACCTCGAGGAAATGCCTTACACTGTCACTATTCACTTGAAGGATGGTAAAAGTTTAATTGTAGTTCATGGTGGTTTGGTGCCTGGTATGAGATTGGAGAACCAGAAGCATTCTGAAATGGTTACCATGAGAAACTATATTCCTGACAAACTTCAAGGTACATCTCAAAACACTGTCGGTGTGCCATGGGCATCGGCATGGGAAGGGCCAGAGCATGTGGTATTTGGACATGATGCTCGACGGGGCATCCAAAAATACCCCTTAGCAACAGGACTTGACAGTGGATGTGTTTATGGTGGAAGTCTAACTGGCATTCTTGTTGAAGATGGATGTTGGGAAAATAGAAAATTTGTGCAAGTAAAGTCAAGAGAGAGTTATGCTCCAAAGTGAAAGTAAAGGCCTGTATTGCAACCCCTTCACCCTTGCCTAGTTTATTCACCTCAGTCTGTCTTCTTGTTACAGTCTAAACATAAACTGATAAAGGGATATGATTGGTTGTGAGAACGAAGCAGTTTGTCATCCACTCCCATTTATGTTGAAGGGCCCTAGTAGTAGTCAGTGATAGTAATAATAATAACAATAATAATAATAACAATAATAATAATAATAATAATAATAATAACAATAATAATGATGATGATGATAATAATTAGTAATAATAAAAATGATGCAGTTCTTATTAAGCTCCTGAAATGAGTATCTTTAAGCTCTGAAAAAAAGAGAAACAAAAACAATTTTAAGGACAAACTAAATAGCTATATTTTGGCTAACTTTCATAAATACATTATACCGGTACATAAATTTACGACTATGTCTAGAAAATTTCTAAACAAAATGGTATTAGTCTACAAAACTAATGTCTGTCCAAAGAACGAAAATGGGAAATTTCTTTATTTAAAGACAAGGACAGGCTTAAAAGTACTTTTCCAAAAAAACTCCAGTAAATCAGTTTTTTGGAGCCTCTGTAGAGCTGTTCAAGAGTCAAGGGCTTGCAACCCAAGTTGTTCTTTTGCAGAAAGTAGCTGTTTTTGAGTGTGGCTTGTTGAGCTACACTCAGTTTTTACCCAGCCACAGTTGTGATTGATTAGGGATCTTTTATTTGCTTATTTATTTATTTATTTACACAATTTGCCCATGGGGGCAGGGATTGACCAACAGAATAAGGCTCCAATAATGAGTTCCCGAAAAAGTCCGCGAGATTATGATAGTGCTGTGTTGTGTATAAGTTACAAAAAAGATAGAGAGATAGTTGAATAGAATCTGATTTTAATTGCATGGCACTTTTGGGAGAGAATAGTTTGAGGGCTATATCACTGTATGATTTATAAGGGCGAGACAATTTGATTTTTGAGGAAATGAAGGGTTTGGAAAATTTAAAAAAAGGTCTCCCAACTCCCTGATTATGGAGTACTTTTGTCTCCAAAAAACATGTCTGCCCTGCTTGTTAGTGAGGACAAATAATCTTACACGGACCAGGTCTACCAAACCCATCCCCCCTTCCCTTCCCCCCTCCAAAGTCAAATGGTCTGCTCCCAGGGTCTGCCCATCATTCTTGCAGCCCCAAGTATGCCATATGATACACCATTGAATTCTTCTAAACCGTCTCTAGAGTTTCTTTGTAAATAGGTTGGGAGAGTTTACAAACTGATAAACAGGCTGCAGCTGAAAGGGTAAAGGGCTGTCTGATAACCATTCCAAATAAGAATCCTAGTTATTGTAGGGATTTTGCTATTATAAATTATGTGTTTCTAACATTTGAAACAGTTTGAAAACTACTTTCTGGGTAATACACATTACCCTAGTAACTATTGTGGATTAGTTTTAAGCTGCTGAAAACAGCCGAGTTTCAAACTGTGCTTCAATTTCCATAGACAAAGACTTGAAGTTCAGATTCTTGTGCGAAAAATGCAGTAAAACATGGAACAGACATCAAATTTTGTTTCACAATAGACAGCAACCAATCAAAGCTTTGCATTTGCCTTGTAAGTTTGAATTGTTAAACTCTAACAATCATTGTTTCCCTGTTGTTGATGTGTAGTGTAACATAATTCCAGAACTTTCAAAATAATAAAATATACCTTTAAACTTTGAATTTAAGTGTTTTTTGTAAGAACTGAAGCAATAAGTATTTGGAAATACCCTTGACTGGAGAAATTTGACAATAATTACAATATTACGAATTATATTTTGTCAACTCCAGTAAAATTGTGTTGCACCATTTCAGTTTGGCACAATTTTGCTGCCACAGCCTCCAGCCATTGGACAGTTCTTTAAGGTTTGAAATCTCACTAATGTGCTTCCCTCCTCCCTTTCGTGGATTAAGATTGATAGGTGTTTAAATACTCCCCATGAAATAAACAAAAATAACTTTCACTGTCGCATTCACTTTGTTTCACATTTTAATGACAAATAAGTAGGAAGTTTATTTTAAGTCCCCCCTATCCCTGTCACATTGATCAAGTGCTGTGTGACAAGAACTTCTCATTACTGTACATGCGAATTTCATATGCTAACGCACTAGTCTGTAAACCCCCATCCCCCACTCAAGAGAAGGTGGGTCATTAATACTGATGGCTTACAAAAAAGGTAAAATGCCCCACGGCCCACCTATTGGGACGAGATGACTGGTCCAAACCCCGACACAAGTCCAACTAAAGCAACCACAAACTGCTAACTACATGCTTCCCACTACTCCTGGAATTCCTGGAAAACTCCTGGAATTTTGAAATTTTCCTCCAGGGCCCTGGAAAACTCCTGGAAAAGCAGATAATTTCCCTGTACTCCTGGAAAACTCCTGGAATTTTGTGGAAAGTTTTACAACAGTTTTATAAACAAACCAAAACCTGCAGAAGCATCTTACTTACAATTGTACTTTTTCCATTTTATGTAGACTCAATTTCAGGAATTTTATGTGGACTCAATTTCAGGTCTTCATGAACTGAAAATTGCATTGAGTTGCTACATATAAAATGAGACAATGCATTAATACACCAGTTGCTACTATTGTGGCAGAAATTGATACTGAAATTACTTGATATCGTTTTGTTTTTGCCGAGAGAGAATTTGGCGTTGGGTTCTGGAAAAAAAAATTCTACCCTGGAAACTCCTGAAATTTTGTTATCGTTTGTCAGTGGAAACCATGCAACTACTTTAAAAGAACAAAGCCAAGACTTGCTAAACCCCTACCGCCTGGGGCTTGTTGAATAGACGACCCCCCACTTATGCCCCACCTATGCCCAACATTCCCCCGGGGTAGGGGATGGAGGTGGGGCTTACTAGTGGACGACTACCCACACCCACGTCGGTACGACCGGCATCGTTCAGAAATAATTTCACGGCACTCTTTTTAAAAATATGTAGGTGTTAATTGGACAAAATAATTACAATCCGTTTTCAAACTGCTGAACTGTAAAGCCAGTCTGGATGCGGTGCAAAATTAAAATTAATTGAGTAAAACCGGAAGTAACAACCGTTTTGAGCTTTAAAACGTTCGTTTTGGGCACATCCGTGTTCCAACTCGGTAACTCCAACTTCGTCCATGCGCTAATTAAATTTTGTCTTCGACAAGGTTCTAATACATAGTACATTGAATAAAGAAAGATTTAGTTAACAAAAAAAAATTCTTCTTCATCTGATACTTCATCCTGAGATAGGTAATGGTAAGTCCAATTTGCAGAGTTGAATGACTACCGTATTTTGCGGACTATAAACCGCAGGTTATATGTTAATTTTTACCTTGTATCACGGAAGGTGCGGGTAATGTACCGCTGCGGGTGATCTGTTAGATTCTGATTTGTACAACTTAAACAGTTGAAGCATTGATAGCGGTGAAAGCGAACTGGAAGATGAGGAGCAAGATGCTGAATATGAGAGATTGAATCTAGTGATTGGTGCTCGTCTTCACGAAATACTTTACAGCGACACGGAGGATAAAGGCTTCGATGGATTTTCTTTTGACTGACGTATTTTTTGAAAAAATGCACTGATGTTGGTCAGTTGAAGTATGTTGAATTGTGAAACTTCGAGTGTGTTTATGCGGTATCGTGATATTCAGTACCGCAATTGCTTGTTGCAGTTTCATGAGCGAACATATTGCGATATTTTCACAGTTTGTATTGTTTGCATTCTCGTAAATAAATTGTTTGATGATGATTTAACAGTTCAATGTGACGATATACGTGGTAGAAATGAATGATTATGGGTGCGGGTTATACGGCGGTGCGGGCTTTTGTTTCTTTTTGTGATAAAAACATGGGGGTACGGGTTATCTGCCCTGCAAGTTATGGTCCGGAAAATACCGTAGTTAGCAGCCTAAGGTTTCTAATGGAAGTTTTATAAATCGCTTCAAATACGATTATTACCAGTGAGTTTGTAAATAAACTCAACTAATTTCAAATTCACTTGGTTTGCGTTGCAAGTTTTGTGACTGAATTGTCTCAAAACGTGCCGAGTTCTCAAGATCAAAATATTGACATTTCCAACAGCGAACAACTGACATGTACTTCTTGGGTACCACCCAGCTTTCATTCGCGTGAGACGGAGGTGCGCGCGTGAAACAGCCTGGGAAACTTTGATCATGGTTTTTAAAAATTGTTTGTACACTGGAAGTAACAAAGGGTCGGAGTGTCACGTCCTACTGTACAGTTTTCTAAAACCAGGTAAGAAAATAAAAAAGGGTTGAAATCAATAGAAACACATATATTCTGTACCTAGCTAATCCTTATCCCCTAAACCCCCATTACTTCCCCCCCTTCACAATTTTCTATGCAGAACGTATGTAAAGAAGAGTAGAAAGGCAATGAATAACTAGGAACAGTTTTTACACTTCAGCATTTGCGCTGCAAACTTGGTGAAACTATCTTTGTGTTTGAATCTAAAGTGTAGAAAGGATTACAGCTTTGACATTTTCAACAAACATGCTTGACATAGAACCTGTACCTAACTACCACACCCTCCTTACCATATCCCCACCCACCCGTCCCTTCAAATTTTTACACAGAACATATTTAACCCCCCCTACAGAGTCCAGCGTCCAATATCCAGGATCCAAAGTCCAGTTCAGACCAGAGTCCAGTCGGATTTAAGCCTATGCCGTCGATTAGGTACTGATAGGAAGAAATGCAGCATGTGTGAAACTCTTTGACGATGACACCATTCCCGTAACAGAAACACTGTCGCTTGCGTATTTACCCGATCGAGTACATTGGCCTACGATTGAGCGTTTAGAACTCGAAGTGAGCAGTCTTAGAAATTGGACTGAGCTTTTAGGAGTTAGAATTCGAAGTGAGCTTTTAGAATTTAGAGTGAGCTTTTTATTTAGAACTCGAGGTGAGCAATTGGAATTTTGAGTGCAGGTGCACTTGTAGGCCACCGTAAGAATCTTTAACAATACACGTTTTCTTTATTACACTTGGCACTTATAATTAACTTTAAGTGAAATTATCTTGTTTACATAAATCTGTAAACATATTTCATATAGAGGAGTAAACAAAGGTTGTTGATGCTGAGTGGCGCGTTTTAGATTGGTCTAGACCTCAAGATAACGTATTTTCTTGTTTTAACGCCTAGCCCCGATTAGGCGTCTACCCCGTTTAAACGCCGACAAGGATAAGTTTGCAATAAACGCCACCGTGGACCTCGGGTTAACTCCGGTCTCGGCGCTTGTTCAGGGTCCGGCGTTTGTTCGACATACTAGGAAGTAGTATGTTAGTTTTTACTGACGTTCAAGGTTATGAAAAAAATCCTTGCCATTGTTATAGTTTATGCCCTTGTTTATGTTCCGTTTCATTTGGCAACGTTAAACTTGAGACCTACTTGAATACTCTATGCACACCTAATCGAAATAAGTTGTCTTCTGATCTGTTGTATTGTGCATTGCGCATTGTTGCAAATCCAGACCGCAGCGCACCATGGATGTAACGAAGCTTTGAGTAGCATTGTAGGTGTCTACTATGATACAGCGACATTCGTTCTTCACATTGATTGCAGGGCTTATAAGGCAGTTTTACGATCATGCGCAGTACGTAAAAGCTGTTCATTTGGTGGGGCACGCGTCCTGTAAACACGGCGGATTGACGAATGACTGATAATATTTTTTAAAAAAATGACAGAAACAAATCAACTACAAAACATTTTAAGCAGTATCTCCCCTCATTCATACAATCCGCCGTGTTTACAGGACGTGCAGCCCGCCAAGAAAACCGATTGTACGTACTGCGCATGATTGTGAAACTGGCTTATGTACACGAATTTAGGCACCCGCAGTGCTATTTAAAAATTCGTTACATCTATACACCGAATCGAAATATGGCGGCAATTCAAATATTCTTTTGTCTACATTGAAAATAGCACAACTAGCCTCGTTCTTGAGTTAAATTCTCAAAAGAATATGTTACTCGAAATGAGGCTGGTAAGGCTAATTTGAATGTAGACAAAAGAATATTTGAATTGCCGCCATATTTCGATTCGGTGTATGGTGCATTGCGGTCTGGGTATGCAACAATGCGCAATGCACAAGGCAACAAATCAGAAGATGACCTTTTTTGAATTAGGTGTATGCACTATTCGTGGTAAACAACTAAGAAAACAATCAATCTGAAAATCAGAAGAAAGTTTCACCCCGAAACTAGTCGCCTAGTCCCGACTAGACGCCTGACCCGTTTAAACGCCGGGACGACAAGGCCCAATTTCAAATAAACGCAATGAGCGTCTAACTGAGAAAATACGGTAATTGAAGATCTGGAAAGTAGACTCGAAAATCGTCTCTAACATTTTGAATATCCTGTGGCTGTACCGAGAACACATTTTATTGGTAGGCCTTAGATTAGTAACTTTATTCATTTTTGATCTTAGAATCGAACAGTTAGTATATTGTGATGATAAATGCAAATGTTCAGTATCCTTAAAAATGAAATTCCTTTTTCTAAGATATTAATAATAATTATAATAATAGGCTTATTATTTGTTTAAGTTGATATTGTAGAGCAGAGGTTGGGTCACGCCTCAGTTCCTGCGGTCATGTATAATATTGGCTTGATCCATTGTTACAAAACCACACTCACGTTTTTATAATAGTGGGTATTTTTATAGTCCGGGTCTAGTCTCCTGTTGAAAAGAGAGATGTTTGAAAAGCTTAGTCATACTTTGGAGAACAACCACATTCTTGCTGAGCTCTTCACCAGGTAGGTTTGTACTCTTGCCTATTGGTCCTATTGCCATGTTGTGCTAAACCGTTTGAATTGAGCCCAAATAATGAATGAGAATTTGCCTTGAGCGATGTACCGATAACCAAACACCGACCGAAAATCAACAGTTCTGCATCCATTTTGTTGCTTAGAGTTGGAAGCACAAGTGTGCCATACAGTTGAATCGATACTGGCTGACACAAAAATTACACAACTGCCATGCGGTTGCTTACTTAGAAATAGGACGTACTCGTAATTATGAATGGCATAGACATTTAAACTTAATGTTGTTGGACTAAAGAGACCAATATAATAAATATATATAACTCAAGCTGTTGTAGTTGTTCTCGCAGTATCCTAAACTGTCATCACAGTAATTTAACTGAATTTGGAACGAATGAAGTATTCGTCAGGTAACTTACCCGGGATACCCGATATTTACTTACTAATAAACTAAAATCCTAGTAGCTCAAAACAGATAGGTGACATGACAGTCGATGCAAGTCAGTGCTAGCTCTTGTGTGCAGTTTGCGCTTGGTTTGACTACCGACGAAGAGCTTACATGGAGTTGCATTCATGTTTGCGCTCGCTCAAAGTTGATGCAAGGATGTGCGAGTCCGTATACATCATTCCTTACGTGCTGGTCAGTGAAAATTTAAATATAAATTGCTTTGACTTGCATTGGCTATCTTGCAACTGCGTTTGGCCGACTTGATCTTACATTTAATTTTAATAAATTTTGTTGTTGAGCTGTGTGTTATTACTGACCTTCTAATAATTCAATACGGACCTTTTAAAATACGTGAACAAGCGAAACAACAGGTTTGAGATAAATTAATTTTAATAATTACAATTTATGCAGAAAAACAACCGCATATTCGGTGTTTCTGAATTATTTAGCGAAAGTGTAAGAATATATTCTATGAGTGAATTGTGCTCATAATTGGTATTTCAATGAAGCTAGTATTTTTTCGTATCTAAAGCTAGATATGGATCTTTAAGGTTACTCATTTGTATAACACACATAGTAACTATTGTCAGTGTTGAGTTCAGTCTGACTCAAGTCTTACTGAAAATCCCGTGCTCCGACTGTTTCATTTACGGAGGGTTGGCAAATGCACCGTTGAATATACCGGAGCCTTCTTTCCTTGGGGGTGGAAGCCGAGTAATTTCCCTTTAGATATTCATGATTAACAGCTACAAATGTTTTCCCTGAATAACGATCCATTCTTTGTACAACAAGAAATTGGTCGTATGTTCGTTATTCACGACTCCCCAAGTTCAAAGGCAAAAACTTATGAAGCCTTCAAACTTTTTGGACAAGAGTTCACTCCTTCGTCACACCGTCCGTGGAAGATTGAACTTTTAACCCGCAAAATCGTATCCGTTTCTTTAAAACTTAGTGACTAAAATAAATATTATTATGACTGCGGCTCAAACAAAAACTATTCATTATTGTTGGTGTGAACGCATGGAAACTTGTTGTTACGCCAAACTCTTTGACACCCCGCTGAATTTCTAGTACACAAGGTTTTCGAATTTAAATATTGACACAAGTTGAGCTTGTGTAAAGGGACCATTTTTATAATCATGAAACAGTCACTGATCCTTGGTTCTTTTATTGACGTACTTGAGCCAACCCTAAACCGCGTAGTCATGGAAAATAGTTTTGATACTTCAATTTGTGTCGTTTATATTGGATCTGAACAATTGAGCTGGTCGTGACGACTAAACTCGATGAGCGAAACGTAAGTGAATAGTTTAGAAACAAAAAGCTTCATTCCCAAGAAACCTCAGCACTGAATATAGGTACTTCGTATAACGTAAACAACGCCCACCCAACATTCGTTCTAAATAACTTGTTCTTAAACTTAAGCAAATTTCAGTGCTTTTTTTTACTAAGAACTATTTCGAATGTTAAAGCCAAGTATGGCAGTCTACAAAATTTTTCATTTTACCATAAAATTACGAAACTTGGTACGTAAGAGATATTGTATTGGTGTGCTAATAGACTCCCATTTATTGCCCAATACTTGAAGCAATTAAACACCTGTTAAAGAGCGCTAATTTGCCAAAGGCTGAGCGTGGTATTAGACTTTAAATTAGAACTCGAAAGTCAGTTCTGTTTTTGGTAAAGCGGAACTTCTACTCTACTGGTCAAACCCGTTACACCCCTGCGCATTGTTATACAAAACCCCACGCAATACTTTCAGTTCGAACAATAGATTAACATCGGCTAAGATTTTGCTAGACTTTTATAAATTAAGCTTGCCCCATATATTTATAAATATCTACGCCGTCAACAAGAAAGGGGTCTAACGCAGAAAACTAGGTATCTGATGAACAACAACGGTTTTCTCTT
>JAOBRG010392712.1:0-10489 GCA_027574985.1 Umimayanthus nakama | reverse complement strand
GGGAGGGGGGGGGGGATTGGAAAGGAGCATGCCATCGGTACTGACAACGTGGTCCTTTTATGAACTTTTGACACCCTTTTCAATTTTCCATTAATTCAGTTTATGTGTAACCATGGTAGAATTTACTATAATTGGAAGACTGTGAGTGAAACTGGTGACAAAGAATCATAATGTTTTTCAGAGCAAGTAACTTTTTCATAGTTTCTTGTGAAATGGTGATGGTCATGTTTAATTTGTCAAGTCATGCAGCTGGCCTTGCAGGGAAAGAACTGAAAAATTGTCCAATTTTGCCAAACTTTTGACAAACGAGTGTAACGGAGAAATTTAAAAATGTTCAATTTCAAAACCGTGTATGTGATTGATTGAACACTCGCTAACTGGTTGCTTGGGTTTTGCCCGTCTTCCCGCTGTCCTAAATAAAACAGAGAGAAATCGGAAACCTGGAAACCCACTGCCTCGAGCGGCTCGAATTGGGATGGATCTCCAAGAATATTTGGTTTGCCTACTTTTAAATCAGTTTTTCACTGTTGTATCTATATCGTTTCATGACATCAGCTGTGTGTAAATTATCTGTCTCAGTATGGAGTCTATCTCTGGCCCTCAGTCACAGCTGACTGCACTTAGTATCTATCACTACTCCATGGTAACATACATTTGAAAAAACAAATATGTAGAGGTATGTATCTCGCAGAAAAATGTTAAAATATAAAATTATGAAAAGGAATTCTAAAAATTCTAACAAAAAAAATACCTTTTTCACAATCTGGCTTTCGGCTGCATTCCATACTCGCGCGCATCGTTGCAGCACAGCCGGTACCTGCGTTGCTATGGAAACACATGAATCAGATGATTTGACCGGACTTCGATCGAAAGACGATCAATGGTGCTGATGTTGTAATCGAGATGGGACTAAACTGTTAAAGCGTAGCTAGATTCTTCAAGAACCCTGGCTGCAATTATGACCATATTTAGCACGGAAATGTGATCTAAAAATATCTGGATGCAAATTTATTATGGGCTGCGGACCGAGCAGGAATATCGAATTCGCCGGCGAATTCGAAGACAACAGAAGTGCGCGCGATACATCTGCAGTTGGGAATAAATGTAAAATTCAACCAGACAAGATCGAAAATGGTAGAGCAATTGTTTCAAAGGATTCTAGAACAGCAAATGAGACACAGAGTCTACGAACGCAAGAGTCCAGGACTAAATCTGATGCAAAATCGAATGGTCAAGTTCTAGAATCTGCGACAAAATGTTTAACGATTGTCCACTTCAATGATGTTTACAATATTGAACCGCGAGAGAAAGAACCTGTCGGTGGGGCGGCCAGATTCTCCACGAAACTTGCAAGTCTTAGACATCTGAATCCTCTGACTGTTTTCAGTGGGGACGCACTGAATCCATCGATGAGTAAGTAGACATTCATTTTAAAACAGCGTTGGAAAATTAAAACTGCCTTGAAACTGTTTGACGAGAGCCATCTTTAATTTTGGCGCGCATAAATCTTCTTATCTCTGGTCACTTGGAGGTCATTCAAATGCTACTTTCGCTTCCTAACCTCCAGTTCCTGTAGTGAGTGTAATTGATACTCATTTACGATCAGATCAGAAGTGCGGAAACATGTCTTTGAGACCTTTTGCAAAGTTATCACTAAGCCAAACTAGTCCAATCCTCAGTCTTGCACAGTTACAAGGCAAGATATCTAGTTTATACCAGTATCTGTGGATCTAGATCATACTTTACACCAAAATGTAACATAACTCACTAGAACAAGTATTGTTTTCTCTATTTATAGTCGACTGGGCTGCTTATCAGGTTCTCACTATGGTAGATTGTGACCAGTTTTAGCCTTCCTGTGGCTTTAAATTCAAACATAAATGAAAACGTGTTCTATGTAGACTTGCACAACTATTTTTAAAAATTAACAGAAAATAAATTATAATACTACCATTTGCCAATGGTAATAAGGATGCAGCGAATATTTGTTGAGCTACTATAAGACATATGGAAATAGTAGCTACCACAGGAGTTCAATAGCCATCCCGAACATGACCCATGGACGACTGAAAAATATCTCAAATCAGATCCTTACATGCAGCTCTGACAGTCTTAGTGGATCACCGAAGAAAGTTTCGAAGAACACAACTTTCACCCGAACTTGACCCATGGACGAACCAAAAATCTCTCAAATGATCCTTGCATGCAATGCACTGAGCCCAAAATATGCCTTGTGGTGAGCAAAGCTCACTGAGTTCGATTTTGCTGCCCATATAAGTCCTGTAGCCCCCCATTCATCTGGTTATTGCTATTCTGGGTGGAGGGGGGAGGGGGGTTAATAAGATCAATTGTTTTTGTGTTGATTTATAAGTTGCCATAAAAGAGCAGTAAGACTTAAAGCTGTCAACTATTTGTATTATAATTTGGTATTATAATGGCAGCTCAAAATTAATAAATGTATAATATTATTAGTTTATTTTGTCTCTAAACTTGTTTCAATCTTTTACCAGTGAGCAGTGTAACCAGAGGGAAACAGATGATTCCAGTGCTAAATGCCATGAACATTGACATTGCTGTTTATGGAAATCATGACTTTGGTAAATAGTTTGTAACACAAATTTTATTTGTTTAATATGGTAATTGATATCTGTGTGTATGTACCCCAAAATTAGGCTCTGCCAGACTAAATAAAATTTTGAAATAATTTTGTCTGACAATATTAAGAACTTCTAAACTATTAACTCTTAAATATAATATTTAAAGCACTTGTAAACTTTATGAAAATTTACCAACAAAGCTCCCCTCCGACTCTTCTTTTCTGCATTTTTACCAAAAAGGATTTAAGTACTCAATCTTGCAAGTAGAAGAACTCAGTGTATCACACTTCACCTTTGCCTTTGCCCAACCACCCCTTCCCTCCCCTCCCCCCATAAATAAAAAAGATTGTGGTAGTCATATATAAAGAGTATATTACCCTCATTCAGGTTCCAAACAAAAACCGTATTGATTCATATATGTAATTATTGTTCATTGAAAGTGCATGGGTAGAACACATGCAAAGTCTCACTCTGTTGTACTTGTTCACAATATATAATTTCATTTGTGTGTTGTCAACTTGTAGACTTTGGAGTGGATGAACTCATTGAGTTCAAAAATGCCACCAACTTTCCTTGGTTGTTGAGCAATGTGTTCGACCTCACGACGAAGGAACAGTTGGCTGAAGGTGAAGTCAAGAAAATTATGGAGTGGGAAGGGAGAAAGGTTGGTTGTTTTATACAATTATTTTGTGTGTAGTTACTCTTAAATGTTACAATTATGTAAGTTAGCTGTATGCCCAAAACAATTTAATGCTTTTTTAGATCTTATCAAACCAAACTGAAGAAATTGGAAGGTCCGAATTTTTAGAGCAAATGACTTGGAAAAAATATCATAGTTCAAAGTTGGTATCCCTCTGCAAAGACCATGCCCCTTTCAAGACTATGTGAATCAAGCAAAATATATGGGTCGCCCATAAATGTTAACTCTGAAAATAAAAGATACCATTGGATAAAAACAACATATAAATAATCAAGGCCTTGTATATACGTTAACTGACCATCTGTAAAGAAACATACGATAGCAATATTGTTGAAAAAAAGTGTTGGCTATTATAACTGTATTATGACTAATGCCTTTTTATGGTGTTTCATTCTCAGAATAGAGCCTTACTGAAATTTATACCCATACCATTATAAAGTCTACTCAGTCAAGAGCCAAATGTACACTAGTTAGCAGAACAGTAGTAGCAGCTGATCGCAATGTGACGAAATGATTTGCCATCATTATTTGCATGTTACACGGTTTTCAGCATTTTTCAATATGTCAAGAAAATATGTGTTGTAATACACCTTATTAGATTGGCTTTATTGGTCTGGTGGAGAAGGAATGGTTAGTAACTCTTGCAACGGTTGACCCAGAGGAGGTGGAATACAAAGATTTTGTCAGCGAAGGAACCAGACTTGCCAAAGAACTAAGAGAGGAGGTGAGCTTTTGATGTCCACTGCTTTTCCATAGCTATGGGAGAGTCCTAGGGGGGCTGCCCCCCCCCCCCCCCATCCCAACCCAAAAATTATGGAGGAAAAAAGTATTAAAGATGAATTTGCTATATACATGTGAACTAGTTTTTATAATTTGATGCATTTGCAGCAATTATTTCAAAAAATTTCCAGGGTTTTTACCCCTGGATCCCCCTAGGTTTTGCGAGGTCAAGCTGGGCCCTCCCAAACATTTTGCCCAGCTGCGGCACTGCGCTGCAAGTGTAGCTTGTTGCATTTAATTTTTGCATATTTCACGATGAGAAGAAAAATCTGCAAATATTTGATGTAACAAAAAAACCTGATGTCGAAAAAAATTGGATTGCATGAAGAATAAAAGATGCCAATAGACAAGTGTCGTGTGACGTTATATCGAAAGTTTTTGACCTTTTCAAATGTGACGTCACTATTTCTGGGCATTTTTGATGAAAAACTGCCAGAGGTAGACTAGGGAATTATTTTTTCTAATAGACCAATTTTTTTAGCTGGTGTATTAATAGGTCACTTTCGAGGGACATTCAAAAACGTTTTGTCACCAATTATCTCACAAACTTTACCATTTCATTCCTGTCAACCGTCCCGATTTTAACCGTAATATCGGAACAATCAGTCCCTACTTTTGACTTTCAAAACCTCTAAAATTATGATGCCTCGATCTTTTAGAATTTTAGTCTGTAAATATTCCTGTTTTAAAGTATTATTCAAGACATGAATCAACATTTTTTGAAGTCATCTTGCTGCAAACTATCAATCCGAAGCTTACTTACCAAGTATACCAGTGACTCATGGACTGGGACTCGGAAAGCAGTGCACGTTCGCAGTTCCCTTGTCAGTGGCTCTGTAAAAGGGATTATTGGTTTATTAAAACAATCTCACCGGATGTAGCTCCTTTTGGTCTGCAGCAGCCGGGTTGGGTGTAATTTAACGGTGAAAGTGTCCTCATCTCTGATTTCTAAATGTTGGTAGGCATGCTATTGCCTGTTCCAGTGTGCTGTGTAAAGCTCATTTCTGCCGCAAAATCTCTTGAAGTTTATGAGTCCTAATTCTATTAACGTGCCACATGGAAATAGGTGGGGTTTCCACCCAACTTACCACAAAAACCAGCAGTATAGAAATATGGAGTCCTTGCATGAAGGCCGAGCCTCTGCGCTACTTTTTTGTTTTGACCACGTGTCCTGTTGCTCCCGCTTAGTTCCACTGTTGCGGCGTTTTACCTGGCGGGATGCGGGATAAAATATAATTTTACAGCGGGATGCGGGATGACTAGAGGAAAGCGAGAAGCGGGATGTTGGGAATTTCATTGACGGGAAGCTGGAATTTAGGACTTTTTCAGGAAAGAAGAGGGATAAGACTGCATAAGAAATCGTATGCATAAGCTATTTTTATAAAATCGACTAATGAAAGAAAATGATCGCATGAGTATACAACAAACAATCAAAAAACATACCCAAATCAGTAGATTAAGGCATTATATTTAGTGTATTAAACATGAGCCAGATCCGGATTGCACTCAAAAAGGAAGCGGGATGGCGGGATGAAAGAAAAAAAATGTGCGGGATGTGGGATAGAAAAGGCCTTTGTTGGACCCTCATTGTTGAGTTGAAAGTTTTCTACTTACAGTATACATTACTCCAGCAACCTAAATTCGATAATACAAGACCAAGAAATGAAAAGTTTTGTACGTTTTCGTCAACACGCGTACACATGTTGATCGAGCCTTAAAAACTCACTAATCAAGGATTTCCATCAAACAAATTTATGAAGTTATATATCACGAGAATACTCAGAGGGATGCACCGTGATAAATTGGTTTTACCTCAGGTGAGTACAGGTTTAACCACACCATACCGGTACTTAGATTGAACTTGTTTTTTCAGGGAGCAGAATTTGTAATTGCACTGACGCACATGCGTGTGCCAAACGATCATCGTCTCGCCAAGGAATCCAGCGGCATCGACTTGATTCTGGGGGGACATGATCATCACTATGAAGCAAAGAAAGTAAGTGTAATATATTCCCGGGTAGCTGCGCCTCCTGGAAAATCCAGGAAATTGAAACAGCATTATGGAACTTTTAACTGAAATTTTAGTTTTTACTGTTTTATGTTTGATCGTTTTGTGAAAATCATTAACTTTCTGATGACTGTGGCTGAACAAAACCTTTAAAAGTACTTTTGTTGTGATTTCAAAATACTCAGCCAGGACTGGACAACTCCTGGAAAAATCTCGAAAAACTCACGCACATTGTGCATAGAAAGTCCTATAGATTTTCGAAGTTGTGGAATGTGCACGAATCCTGATGATATGTAATGTAAAGTGTTAACATGGAATATGGAAAATAGTTAGGAGATTTTTGCCATACAGTTTTTTAAGAATATACCGCCATAGTTGTCTGACATCGTCCTGGTGGAACGAACATGACAGTTTTCTAACTCGCAAACTTAAAGATCGGCATTTTACTCACAATTTTTAGAAAGAGCTTTTTTAAGGTTGTTTCTTTCATATTTGTCCAAAAAAATTTCTCACTAATAAATAAACAATTACGAGTGGTCATCCTCTTGAATATGCTCAACTGAGTTTCGAAGATTTAAACAAAAATTTAAAAAAATCCTGAAGTCTTCATCGAAGATCTTCTGGTTACGATTGTTGCATGGCCTAACCTGCATGGCCTTGCTTCCGTAGAAGTGTTTGTGCAAAAAATGCCTTATTGCCGAAAAAAGTGCATTTTGTGTGCGTGCTTTGCTAAAATACTTAGTACTAAAGTACAAAAACAACTAAATCTGCTACAAACAATTCAATAATAATTCTGCCTTGGGCGTTGAAAATATGGTACGATAGACTTTGAATTTTGAGGACAATTAAAACAGACTACACTTAGAAAGGTTTCGGTGTTTGTAAAAGCAGTGGTTTTGTATAGAATCCCCCAATGAACACCACTGGAAATGCTTAAAAAATTTCTTTCCTCGTTCTTCAGGCTGTAGCACGCAAAACAACTATTGATTGATTTCAGAAACTGTTCAGCAAACAGAATAATTTTTTCAAAACGAGGTACTTCCATTCCGTAACAGTTAATGGACGATGGAATTCCTAGCCTATTCCGGTACATTTCAAACCATAATGTGCACTTATTTGAAACACAACCTTTGAAACGCCTCTGGCGATCGGCTGTTTTTAGGAATTTTTCAATCAGCGTGCAGTCTTTCCAACTCAATCTGAGGTATTGTCCCAGAAGGCATCACGAGAGTTCTAGAAAGCGCTGTTCTTTGCTCGTTGCGCAGAAGAAATTCTGAAAAAAAGAGAAAAATCAGTAACAAAAGAGCTATGTACAAATCCAGCTGATCGATTCATTTCGAAGATTAAACGTTTTCTAGTTCTTAGACCAGTTACATTAACAGTAGCGGCCTCTTAAAAACCTATTTTCGCACTCTAGGTTTTTACGTGTTATGTTTTTCAACTTATTTTCTAGTTTTGCGCGTGTTCAAATCATGCACTGTGTTGTATTGTATTGTGGCGTCATACGCAATTTTTCATTTAACGGTTTCAGTTCTGTTTTCCTCGCCTTTGCTGGTGTTTGTTCAGTAACTGTGCTCACATAGTAGGTGGCTCCTCCTAAAACACACGTAAAATGGTCTACAACTGGTCTAGGGCTTAATGGAGCCGATACCAAGAGAAACATTTTAGGCTGATCCTATTGATCAGCTGTTGATTTGACTTTTATCATACCGATATCACAGTTGTTTCTACAGTTAAGAACTGTCCGACGGGTTCTTTTTAACTGGGTAAAAATAACCTGACTATAAATTATAGTTATCTCTTTTTATATTGCTTAACAGGTTAATGGGATCCACGTAATCAAAAGTGGAACAGATTTCAGGGAGTTTAGCCTTATTACAATTAACTTTGGTGAAGATAACAACTACACTATTGATGTGGAAAGGGTCGAAGTCAACAGCGCTGTCAGTGAAGACCCGGATGTAAAAGCGACGGTGGATAAATATTTAGGTTGGTGGAAGTAACAGTAAAACGTATACGATGTATGGTACATGTACACCTTCGCTCTTGTAAACCAGGTTTACATGAAGCAATTTGCACTACTAGTACTACGAAACTGCAAAACAAAACTACAAATAAAACTTCAAAACAAAACTGCGTCCAAGTAAAACTATAAAACAAAACTACGAACCAAGAGTGAAGTAAAAGTGCAAAACAAAAAAACGAAACAAACTGACAGCGAAACAATACTGCAAACAAAACTCCAAAACAACGACGAAACAGAAGTATTCAGTGAAACATCTTTTGAAACTTGTGGCTTTTATTGGATTTCAGATGTTATGCCAGAAATAAACAAGTTTTTTTCTGCTTGTCTAAACAAAGAATACCTGCATGTAATACTAACCCTACCATTTCTTTCATAGATGGTTTAAAAGAGAGCATGGAAGAGGTCTTGGGAAATGTAGAAGTTGAGCTTGATGGCAGATTTGCGAAAATCAGGACAGGAGAAACAAACTTAGGTAACGTTTTGAAAATATTTGGCTACATTAGATATATGGCACTCAACAAAAAGTTATTGGAAAGGTACTAATGCATAAAGGTCGTGCGTAGAAGGAAAAAGTGCATACCCCGTATGTGCGGCTTCCCTATGCCCTCTGCAAGTCGATTCACAAGATACTCAAACTGAAAGAAAGACAACAGCGAGCACGAAGCGAGTCTCGAAGTCTCATTGACCGCGCTCGCTTTTGTCAGTCTTTCCTTGGACAACAGTTTCTAGATTTATATGAGCAGATTTGAAGTAAGTCTAGTGCTTCTCTAAAGCTCGCGGTCGCTATGATTGTGAGTAGTTGATTTTTTTAATATGTTGTGCTTGTTATATTTCTTATATTTTTAATGTTGTTCAAAAAAACGTTTGATGTGAAAGACGTTTTGCACAATGCTGATTTCGTTGACATGTTCTCCTTGCACTCTAGGAAACTTTGTTACGGATATAATGTGTCACGTGTCGCAAGCGGATGTGACACTCCTCAATTCTGGGACTTTACGATCAGACACGCTACACGCGGCAGGAGAGTTCAAAATGAAGGTTAGAGATATAACATTCTAAAAATTGCAAAAATACTAACTCCTTTTGCTCAAGCAGCTTATATCATAGTTTTCACAGTCTCTGTCGCCGTCGCAATTTAACGTTTCGGTTGATGCCCATTGTCTATTGTCGTATTTGTGAAGACAAAAGGTCCTGATCGCAAAGTTACAATAATACTTGTTTCTGTTTTATTTAACCCCTTGAGTGGCTTGTGCTATTAAAAAACAGGAGTGTGTAGGGGAGGAGGTGATGGACCACAACACTGGCATTAGCCTACTCTTATTGACAAGTCTGTGGGTTCTTTTTCCTTGGTAAATCGAGAGACTAGACCAACGGTTTAACGTCCCTGTCCACGGACGGTGTAGCGATAAAAGGTCGTCCAAAGCTCACTGAACCCTCGACCAGGCCGGGATTGAACCCGGGACATGTTTGTTTGCAGTCAGAGGTCTTACCACCTGTGCCAACCTCGCAACTAGCACTGATCCGAACCCTGATCTAAACCGATGTTAACTCTAAAAGAAGAAACTAAAGCTAAATACACAAAAGGAGTTACCGTGGACGTGGTTTGAAGCCATGACCGCTAGTATTCTACCACTACGCTAACAACTTGATTCAATGTCGTTCACATTTTTTATTATACTGAATTTACACGACAAATGACATCGGTTGTTGTTGGAAATGGCATCGACTGTTATAGGTATAATTGACCAACGTTTATGTAATGTAATTAGCGTCGCCGTCTAAGTTGGCGGAAACTTTTACTAGTTCAGAACAAATGCAGTTTTAACTTCAGATCTAAGCGTAATTTTAATGTTAAATTTAAAACAAACAGATTCCGAAACACCTTTATTACAAGTAATGCTTTGAAATATTGTTGATTTTAAGCCCCAGTAGTCTTAACAGCTCGTGTATATAATACAGGTTTGGTTCAAACTTTTTAAAGTATTTAGCCTAAGTAACATTTTGTAAAAGCTTATCGCAATTTAGCTGTAAGGCTGCAAGGTTTTAATCTTCAATTAAACACTTACTTACTTACTTACAAGCCGTAACTAAAACTAGAGCCAGTGTAAATGGATATTATTCAATTTCCAGTAACCTTTCTGGCGGTATACTCCGCAGACACACATCGTGTTTTGCTTAGGAAAAACGTGTCTTTTAGATTCAAGGTGTTTATGGAGAGATTATATTGAACTAGTATTAACCAAACAGGTGGATAGCACTTTTCACGCACTCTGATTGGTTCATCAGACATGGTACATCCTTGGTTAGCATATACCCAACCAGTGAATAGTGTTTTTCGCGCGCTGTGATTGGTTCACTAATCAGTGAATATCCTGGAT
>JAOBRG010392701.1:0-10489 GCA_027574985.1 Umimayanthus nakama | reverse complement strand
TGTGATTCATTGAGATCAATCTGACAATCAATGACCGTGCACGCGGAGAGAGAAAGGGGCCTAGTAACTAGGCAACGTTACTACTGAGTTCAGCGATTTTTGTTGTACGAAAGATCAGTCGATTACTTCATAGTAATTTTACGGTTTTCGAAAAACTATCACAATTACTTTTAAATAATATTTTGGCGAGTACTAAATTTAGCACCGGATTTTTCGCCGACTCGCCAAATATAGAAGCCGCTATCAATATTAACCTTTGCCGGAAAAGCCAACAAAAACCAAGCACATTCTTAAAACTTCACACGAAGTGGGACCAAATCAGCTCCTAAACTGGCGGGGAAAAGTTTGATTGTTATTTAATACTACTATGTGCGGGTATCTAATTAGAAGAAAACTGATCTGTTACGCTTACAAGATTTATCAAGTTATTTAATTTATAATCAAATAGTACGGCATATTGTCCGCCTTAACTAATGGTAGTTTTAAAAAACTCTTTCTAACTTCTAGTGGGCGATAACACATGCTGACACCGACTTTCTTGGTGTTTAGTGCCGTGAACACTGTCAATAAACATTCTCGCAAGTTTTTGGTTTTCTAATGTCTATTGTTGGGACTTTCTCAGCAACGACTTGTGATTACAGTAGTGAACCTTTTGCTCGGAAAACGAAGCGGATAAATTTAGTAGATGTCCTTAAACATTGGCGCACTTACACTAGTTTATAATATGTTGCCGTTTTTGGCTATTATTAAGGGTTTATTTTTGCTGTCAAATATAGCACGTTCATCGTGCTTATTTAGACGCTAGCAGTAATCAGTTTCGCAATCATGAAACACAACATTTAAATAAATCGGAAACAAACTGACAGTAGAAAGCCCTTAAGACAGCTGCAGGCTCACGAAGCATGCAACAGATGAGAACTTCTGCCTTTTTGCCAACGCTATAAACATAAAACAACGTGCTTTTCTCTTATTAGACGTTGTGTGCAAATCATGCGGAAAGTTGACAATCCTGACCTTCGTAAGCTTCATGCGTCAAGGCCAAAAGTAGAGTTTGACGCCCCCACATGGTCAAGCATGTGTATTCAGCTGGCATCCGGTGTACTTGTGTTTGTATTGTGTCTATGAAAATGCCGTCATGATTACGAATTGTCAGAAATAAAGTGGAGATGAGTGTGGTTAAAATGTTCTTGAACTGAAAAAACATTTCAGCCATATAAGCGACCTTCCTCGATTTTACACTTTAACTGGTACTGTGACTAGGGAAGTGGCCCAATTTTTTTAAAACAAACCGGAATTTTTAACCGATCTTACTATTTATCGTGTCAACGGCAAAATAGACAAACCGCGGGACCGTTTGTTTCAGCCTTTACATAAACTGATGTAGGTAGAGTTGCCTCATGAGTGTTGTACACAAGCAAGCTTAAAGTATACAGAACAAAACAAGACTATTCTAAAGCTGCAGTCATTTTTATATAAGTACTAGAATAATGCAGTGAAATACAAGTTGTTATACTACAATCTGACCTTTCGCAATCTAATTTTTGTAAGCGAAAACACAATATATGCTTTTCAGAGTGTTTAAAAATTGTAAAAAGTAACCGGCGGCCACTGACTAGGCGCGGCGTATCTCCGTAGGTAGTCCTGGAGAGCCTTAACGGCTACGTTTTGCCCTGCGATTATCTACGATGCACAGCGCCACGATAAGGTACGATTTCGTGGAGAACTATGGAAAACTTTAGCGTGGGATACCGCACTAGCTGAAAAGAACGTTTTCATGTTTCATGATCACATTTCCATATCACTTATTTGTTTGATGCACGTACTCGATGAAAAGGTGCGGCCAAGTTGGATGATTCTGTACATATTGTATGTCTGACTACTCCGTTGATTAATCAAACATATTTAAGTTTTAATCACAGTTGTACTGAACCATTCGGTCCTCATTTGAACGCCAATTTTCTCTCCACTTGCATGCGCACTTATTGCAGCCATCTTTTTTAAAAGAAAGGACAGATTCTTAGTTATGCTGGAAGAAGAGTATCCGGATACTATTGTCGGCATTGAATCCTTGCTCACCCTACACAATAACGGGAAAGATTTCTCACCTGCCAACCAAGTTTTTAAGAAAGATGGGCCAGCCATTCTACGCAGAGGAACATTTTATCGAGGGGTATCTATAGCGAGGGATTTATAGCGAAGGATTTTATATCCTTCAAAAACTGACAAGTTTGTGGCGTCAGAGCGACAAGATACATCTTCAGATACCGACACCATAGCGGACTAAACGTTATAGCATTTCTTTACTCAATTACTACACAGGCAGGGCCATAGCCCCCCCCCCCTCCCTCCCCCCTAGCTACAGCCTTGACAGAGGAGGGGGATCGTTAATGATAAGATCAAAAGTTGACTTACCACACAATGTTTAACCAAACATTAACTCAAAAGAGAAGTATGTGATGTCAGAATATTGTTGGAGTGTTCAAACTAAAACACCACTTTGATTGGTATGCAAAGACTATATATTCTATAAACGTTTTGTTTTATCAACAAACTTATCAAATTGCAAATGCGTGCGCAACCCGTGCACCGCATACGGCAATTTGATTGGTAGTGTTCGTTCCAGGAGTACTATTCAACTATTTTGTATTCAACGGATAGTCATTCTACGAGTAATTTCAAAAGACTAGTACCTAGTCAATGGGGAGTTTTCAATCGGTAGGACATTGGTAATATTCACGGGTAGTATTCACGGGTAGTATTCAATGGGTAGTATTCAATTGGTAGTATTCAGTGGGTAGAATTCAATGGGTAGTATTCTTGAATGGGTAGTTTTCAAAGGGTAGTATTCAACGGACAGTATTCAACAGGTAGTGTTCAACGGGTAGTATTCAAGTGGTAGTATTCATCGGGTAGTTAGGTAGTATTCCAAGAGTAGCATTTAATGGGTTGTATTTAATTGAAAGTATTCAACAGACAGTGTCCAACGGGTAATATTCAACGGATAGTACTCATTGGGTAGTATTCATGGGTATGTATTCAACAGGTGGAATTTACGGGTAGTACCCAACGGTTAGTATTCAACGAATAGTATTCAACGGGTAGTATTCAACGGGTATTATTCAACAGGTAGTATTCAACGGATAATAATCAACTGGTAGTATTCAACGGATAGTACTCAACGGGTAGTATTCATTGGATGGTATTTAACAGGTGGTATTCAACAGGTAGTATACTATTCAACGGGAAGTATTCAACGGGTAGAATTCAACTGGTAGTATTCAAAGGGTCGTATTCAATTGGTAGTATTCAACGGGCCGTATAGTATTCAACGGGTAGTATTCAACGGGCAGTATTCAACGGGTAGTTTTTAGCGGGTAGTATTCAACGAATAGTATTCAATGGGCGGTATTCAACTCCTGTAAGAGTCAGGCATGGGATGCTTGCAACAATTGTGAATCACATACGGCAGTCAGATATTGCAAACTCCACTGAGATCAAGTTCTTCAGGGCCTGCGTTGAAATCATTCTACTTAACGGAGCCGAAACGTGGACCAGTCCATAAGCAAAGGGCTTGAAAAACGTCTAGATGGTACATACACAAGATTACTCATGCGGGCTCAGAATCTCTCTTGGAAGAACCATCCAACAAAAGCTGAAAATTACGGGAACCTTCAACCTATTTCCACAGCCGTAGCTCAAAGAAGAGCAAGATTTGCGGGTTGTAGACCAGGTTGTATGTGATCCGTTGTTATGGAGACTTCCCTGTCGAAAGAGGGGAAATAAACCTCTTGCATACCCGGACACCTTTCACAGGAACACAGGCCTTATTTTAGAAAAACTTGCCTAGGCAATGGTAAATAGAATGAATGTTTTGCAAGAGCAACGGGTAGTATTCACGGTATTTATTTCATTTGGTGTTAAACCGAGATATTCCGAAGTAATTTAAAACAAGTTTTAGAACGTTTCCGAATACATCTGAAGATGTCATATGATCACCAAAATTCAGTCTCAAACACTGATCTTGAGCATTTCCGAAGATTTTTTTGACTTTTAAAAACCAAAAAGAATAAGCGCCGTACCTAGCCATTTTTGAGCAGGGGCCGGGGGGCAGTGCTGATATATTTCTCTTATTACTGGGGGGGGGGGCAGAGATGACACTTTTAAGAGCGTTATAGTCACGTTGTCAAGTCTCTATGGGGCAACTGCCCCCCCTGCCCCCCGCTATGTACGGCCCTGAGAATGCTTTGCTGATAGCCCTGAAATACGATGTCGGGGCTGTAAGTTGAAACTACTGCGTAAAGCTATCTTATTAAGCTTACTGGCTGACACAGACTTCCAGCAAAATCTTGGCAAAATCTAAGATACTCAAACGGATTTCAAAGAAACACAGGATGGTTCCGGTGTCGTGTGTCGTGACGTCACTTCTACATCAATTTCGAGACAACCGAGTCAAGCGAGCGTGAAAATTATGGAAGTTACTTGAAAACGAGCTTGATTTGTGAGCGTATAGGATTTGTGGACTCTTTGCAATATCCAGAAGCTGTTTCATCGAAGTTTATCAGATAAGTTGTGAAAAAAGCCAGGAAACTTTAATCTTAACGCGAACATCAAGCTTGCCTGGAAAAATAGCAGACAAGCGGAGTTCCCGATTTTCCAATATGGCGGACGAGCGCGTCGGAAGCTCTTCGAATGAAAAGCTAGTGCTGCACATGAACCAGAGGGCGCATGAACGTTTGTATCTCTACCTTCGCCCAGACAACCCAGGCCACGACTGGAAAACACTGGCGGACTTTATGGGGTTCACACATCAAGAAATTTTGTATTACGCGTGTGATAACAATCCCGTTGAAACGATTATTACAGTATGGGAACGGCGACCAGGAAGCACTATAATGCAGCTTTTGGAGTATCTTGAAGAGATGGAAAGGATGGATCTCATTCAAGATTTAAAATCTTTTGTAGGTTAGTAATGTGTTTGGTTTCCCAATTGTATTTTTCTTAAACATGTTTTGTAACTTCCTGCCTCGATAATCCGTTAATCGCGTCTGTTTCTCACTGAATGCAGGATTGTCATTCGCATTGCCATTGGATTTGAGTTACGTTTTATCTGTCTAAAAAGCAAAACATACCAATTGTGGATGAATTCCAGAGTCTTAGTTACGAAACAAGGACCAAACAGACAATTACACTCGATAATTTTTAAAACGAGTTTTCTGTCGCCCACTGCTGCATTGTTTTATTAAATTTGCGGGCAGCAAAGGAGCAACGCACCCCATTTCTGAAACCAAAACTCGAGGATTTCCCACTTGAGTGTTCGACTGTTTAAGAATTAAAGATTTCTATTCCTAACTGCAACATCATTCTAGCTGCGGTGCGCTGTATTTTAGATTGCCCGAATAGTTTTTTGGTTTCATCATATCTGTATTTGCATTTTGCGTTGACATCTCCGGTTCGAGATGCTGAGTTTCCATGCGAACTTTGTCCGTTTTTTTCGATGCTTGATAAAATTAGATTATGGTTATCGACCGTCAAATAAATTTTGTCGGTGCTTTCATTTCTTAAGCCTGGGAAAACAAAGGGGAAATTTCAGGTCTGGGAAAACAAAGAGTTTGGCTTGACTTTGTTTATATACTCAAGTCTCAACAACAAAAGCTGATTTCAATTTCAATTTAAGTAAAATCGGAAGCAGGACAAGAAACAGCTACCTTTTCCTCTTAATGAGACTTGAGAAAAATAATTAATGACAGTAGTTTGAAAAATTTCATTCTTTCGATTGAGGCCATTGTGTTTTTGGAGTCGCCCTCTACTCAGAGAACGAAAGATCCCATTGGATAAAAACACAATATATATAACCAAAACTTTAAGACTAAAACTGACCAACCGTTAAGAAACACACAATAGCTTATTGTTAAAAAGTGTAAGTTATTGTTACTGTTATTGTTTATTGACCAATGGAATACTTTGTTCTCAGAGTAGAACGAAGTGTTCTTACTGTTTTTTTTATATGTGCAAGTCAATCATTCAATCAACAACCAATGAATTCATTTGAACACAATAAAATAATTGAGTCAATAATTCCCAGTTTGTGTTTCAGTTGGGTGATTCAGATACATATACCCCTATAAAGTTTGGACCTGAACTTCAGCTTGGTAACTTGGGACGGTTCATTATTTTCCAGTATATGGGGTTGCACTAACTGTAATCCTTTGTTTGTTGATTGAGCTGTGGCTCAAAATTTTTTGTATTCTCATTGCCAACATTGCCAGTCAATAGGTGTTGTATTTGAATGTGACAGTTGTAGCAGTTCACTTCCCAGAATATCTAAAGAAAAGAAAAAGAAAGTAATGATACAGAACAATACATGTACTATGGACTAAGTTATCACAGTATTTTGTCATTTTCTGAAAATTTCACAGAGCAAGTGTTTTCCTCTATCAGAATGGAATTGCTTACATTTTAGATATAAATGTACTACTGATGATCAGTTATATTTAGCAGTATCTTACTTTATTATATGGCTGAGCAATTTCGCATGCTGTGATTGGTCAATTCCAGGTCCATAAGTAGCCGTACGGACCACCAGCTCTCGATCACCTTTTCAAAACCAGAACAATCAATAAAGCCATATAATAAATATCTTATTAGCCTCGTTAGTTTGGTCTGTACAGCAAGTTATAGATCCTCGTTTTTTCCTAGTTTTCATGCCCCCTCGCGCTTTGCGCTTGGGCCATAAAAGGAAGGAAAAAACTCGGTCCATAACTTGCCGTGCGGACCTCGCACTCAGCTAATAAGAGGTATGTATGTGCTCGTGTACAAGTCAAACTATTAAGACTTGAATATTGACCTGAAAAGTCACCTCAACTTATACACAAGAGAAAAAAGGAAAAAATAGTCAGTTTTGGCTTCAAAAATGGAGTTTGGCTTATACAGGAGTATAAGCAGTAGTTGTCTGTCAAATACAATAACTGTTAGTTGTAATTTTGGCTCTGTTCAACCCCATCAAATAACCTGTTGTTAAAAATTGATGGTCATTGGTAATTTGTGAATGATTGAATTTTTTCATGAGTCACACTTTGTCCAGAATGCATTGACAAAATTTTAATACAAAATGTTATAACAACAACAACAACAACATTTTATTAACAAATACATAGTTTTACAATTTTATCATGCCCGCTTATAGCGAAGCTAGTTGAGGCGGGCAGAGGTTAGTTTTATGTTAGATAAATAGTACTTTTATAAATTAAAGAAGAAAGAAAAAATTACTTTTATGGCAAATTAGGATACTTGAAACATAAGTTCATCATTAAAGCTAAGTTTCAGCAAAGACGATATAATATATTGGCTATAGTTAGCCCCTATCCTTAGGTCTGTAGTCATTTGACAAAAAATGTAAGGCAATAGTGCTATGCAACAACCCGCCAGATGTGTACACTGCAAAAAAAACCTAGTTTCAATATAAACTAGTAAATTTATGTACATTAAAGTTTTTTTGAAAGTGCTGTTCATGTATTTAAAATGTTAGCATGTGTTCTAAGACTTAAATAGGACATATTCCTCTAAACTGTTTTTCTGTACTGTATCCAGATGAAGCTCCTACTCCTTTGGAATATGAAAAGATGTTGAAAGGTTGGTTGAGTTTGTTAATAACAATAATAATAATAATAACAACAATAATAATAATAGTAATAATGATAATAATAATAATAACACTAATTATAACAATAACAATGACAATACTACTAAAACTAATAATAACTTAATTTTACAAGGGTAACTTTATCACATAGGTAATTAACAGTTATTCTCTGAAGTCGAGGTGAATAGTGGCAGAATATTCACTGACATGGGAAGCATGGAGGTGAATATTCTAAAAGCCACTACCAAGTCACCGAGATTGAAGAGAATAAAATTTTGTATTAGCATATACAAACTCAGTGGCAACACAACACACTCAAAAAAGTAATCAGGGGAGACGGATTTTTTGGGTCTCCATCCTTGATTGTAAAATTTTTAGTTATTGATGAAAGACTTTCATTCATGTGAAGGGTTTGTGACATTTATTTAAACATTTTTTTTCTAACTCTGAAGTGTACCTGAGAGAAAACATTTCATCTCTTCCTGATCAGACTTTAGCATAAATTTACAATGTATGATATCCTTTGAAGCATTTGATTTTCTATTCATTTACCAAATTGTGTTTTAATAATAAATTAATGTTATTTTAAGTAGTTAATGGGTTAGGGGCTGTGACCACATATTGCCCCTCCCCAAAACAGCCTCAAATAGCCAAGTTTAAATTAATTTTAATTCATTGAATATATTGGTACAATTTTTTTATAGTTTGTCTAATGACTGCATGCTAGTCCAGACTATTTTGGTTATGAACAAGTTTTTATTTTAAATAAATAATTTGTCAATAATTATTAGGCAAAAGTTTACAGTTTCTATTTACTATAAAAAAATGTTTGTTTGAATAAAAGCCCTGTTTGTTTGTATAATTTTGAAACCAAGACAGCTGACACTAGGTTGAGGTGGGAACTTGTTAGAAGATGGGTGCTTATAAAACTTTTACCAGACGATTTTGTAGCTGAAAGAACAAAAATAAACGACCACATGGATATTGCAGATTAAACTTTGAGAAAAAACCCAGCAACTGAGGGTCTGCATCTCACAGACCCTCAGTGAAATAAATAGGTTGTAAGCTAGATTTAGTAGGAAAATAACTTAATGTACCCCCACTTACTTCGCACTGGGCATTTCTGTAATGTGGGAAGGGAAGGAGGGGGAGGGTTTATTGGAGGAGTGGTGTTAATTATTTACTGGGTCCTTTAGGCTAGGTGCATAATTGGGGAGGGTGCTTACTTTATCGTAGGGAGGGCGCTTTTTCAAATAAAAACATCAGGGTTCAAAATAGGGGACATCTATAGGTTACAGTTGACAATATATTGACCATTACAAGCTGTTTTTGCTCAAGTCAATCTCTGCCAAAAAACAGGTATATTTCTTGGTTTTTTTGAAAACACCTTGGCAAGCAAGTTTGAGCAAGTTAGAAACTTCTCATTTAATTTCCACTTTTTTTTCAGAGAGGCCACCACCTCCAAAGCCTGAAGATACGAATTTAACAGGTATCTAGCAGACATTTTTAATAGCACTGCAAGGAAGGGTAAGGGGGTGTACCAGTGTTAAATTTGATGGTAGTGCAGGATGCAAAGTAAAGATTTTTGTCTGGCCAGATAGAGTTCATTTACACAAGGATTAGAATGTCTCCATAACATCCCTGTTTGAAATTTGTAAGCTGCTCAGCTAGTGGCCTACAAATCTGAAGTTTGACCCTTTTTTGTCATTTGTAGGCCTTTAATTCACACCCTGGAGTATGGTGTGAAAGCCTTCACAACATCATTGACTCTATTTCTAATAATTTGCATCACACTCCAAAGATAGTGATTTGTGCTTGATTATACTGTGATAACACACCATTTTGGATAACCCTAAAGATATGAGATGGGTGCTGAAACTATGGGATTAGATGGAGGCTCAGTTTTTGAAATTGCTGTGGCTGTGCTAGACTTTTTTAAGATAGTTTTTCCTGACTTTAAAAAGTTAAAATGTAAATCTTACACTTGCACTCTCCAGCCCATGTCAAAGTCACAAAGAACTATGTGCCTCAAAGCTTTAATTTTGTATAAAGTGAAGTTGAAGAATGACACAGTTCATTGTCTAAGTGTTTCAACAGTTTGAGAAAACATGAATATTACACAAGGGCTCAAAGTCTTGACAGATTATAAGAAGAGAATGGCTTTCCAATGATAATGTCTTGTTTACTGCTAGGGTGCAAAATGTATGGCAAGCATGGGCTTCTTTCTTACAGTATGATACTGTCTTTGCAACACGATAAAATAGAAATACAATAGAATACATACAGGTTATGCAGTGCTTTTAAATAGGATTAATGTTGAATATGCCATGCACCACTTGTATTTTCAGTATACATAGAGGTTAGGAAACTCTTCAAAAACTTAGGAAGTGTTCAAAAATCATCGGAAAGTTGAAATCCAGACCTGGCCAAAAGTATTGATATCAATTTTACACGAGTTGAAGAGTTTTAGAGCTGATTTTTGAGAAGTCATCTAAAGGACCACAATAAACTGTTGCAAGCATGTAATGAGAGGAACCAAAGTATAGTGGAATACCTTGCCTCTGACTGGGTGTACTTTTCAAGGCATGGTATAAAAACAGTACAACACAATACAATGTAGTGCAATACAATTTACAATAATTTTATCATACAGTCAAATCCAATACAATCTTTTATTTTTTCCTGTGCAGTCACAGTAACAAATACTGAATTATGATTGGCTCTTAGCGTATTCGTGAGCGGGCAAGATTTTTCTATCTCTGACCACGGTCATGGTAACCTGCGCTGCTTCGCCTCTGGTTCGCCCCTTAATGTGCTTGTCCGTTGGAGGAAAAAATAAACAAGTTATTT
>JAOBRG010392690.1:0-10489 GCA_027574985.1 Umimayanthus nakama | reverse complement strand
AAAGTAACGATTTTCGAGCTTACCAAAATATATCTAAAAATACATTTCTGTGCTTTATTTTCTAATTTAAGGCTTCATAAAGTGACCAACTAATCAAGTGCAACAGTTCATAATGATATGATGGAGCGTTTTGCGTCACGAGAGTGTTAAATTTGTGTAATTTCTTGATAAATTTCAGTGGCGTGGAGACCCCGAACACGACATTTCACATTTTGCCAAATTTCTCAAAAATGAAAACTCTTTGGAAAGTTTTATTGTGATTTTCGATAATAGTTCACCGAAAGGTTTTTCTGGACAAAAGATGAAGAAATCCATGAAACAACTTTTGTCCGCTGATTTTTTATTTTTTCAGTCAGCCGCTCTTAATGTCTCAGACAAAAGTGTTGTGAACCGCATACAGCGGTCAGGCTAAGACCCTCAACCACTGGACCACGAATTTGCTATTAACGGGTTACTGAAAAGCCCTGCACCTGAAACGTACGTTCGAATGTCGTTTAACTTTATGCCGTTTCTTACGAGATGGAATTGAAGCAAATTTTGTATGAACTGCGAATTGTCAAAATATTTCCTCAATAGCTTTTTTTGCAAAAAAAAAAAAAAAAAAGTTTCTGGTGGGGGTTCTTTGAGCCTACCCCCTCCTCCCTACTTTAGTCTGAGGGACACAAGAAGGGCCCAGTCTGAATAGGATTAAAGCGTAAACACCTTAACGGATATATCTTCCTTTTACACTTGCAGTAATTTTTCCGGCACAATTTCTCAACGTTTCAGGCGTAAGAAGGTAGCTCGACACTTACCGGATGATTGCTTGTGGAATGCAACGGTTCTATGCCTTCACTGGTTGCGAGCTAACGAACCTTCAATACAGACCTTGAGCACTGCCACCACCAAATTGACAACTAATTGAACTTGCGTTGAGAACATAACAAAGCGGAATTATAATTCAAAAGGACAATGCCAAGTAAACAGTTTGCTTACAGTTCGTTCAACGAAGGTAATCCTTTGAATAATCCCGGTGAGATGCTTGTAAGTTTGTTATGCGTGATGCTCCTATTACAAAGAAACAATTATAATTTCGAAACCAACTCATAAAAAAATTGCGTAGTACCTCAGAAACTTGTGTCTGTTAAGTTTTCTGCTGTCAGAGTAAATTAGTTGCGAATTGTAGACAAATTGTTGGAATAAACAATATTTTATTACTCGTGGTACCACGAGTCAAAATTTGGGCTCCATTTCTTTTTCTTTTTTTTCTTTAAGTCGCGATTAGTGATTCGGTCCAGTGACTGCCATATTTGGGATTTGTCACCGGTCCCACGTGGTCAGTGCCCCAATTGTTTTTCCTTTTTTCAGCGCGTAATTTTATTTGTGAGAGAGGAGTTCGGATGAAGGAAGTTGTTTGTGTATTTTTCGACCTATTTGCTGTCCGTCTTTATTCTAATTTAAGCGCCAGTTATGTAAGTAATTTTTATTGTTATTCTTATTGAAGCTCCGGCTGGAAAAATAGTTATTTTTTAACTGGCGCTTAGTAATTGGAATGTATTTACCGTACTACAGTACGCAACAGTAATCTTTTTACTACAGTGTTTTATTTAGTTCAAAGATAATTGCCAATTTTGTTTTTCCTGAACTGTTTTTGAAAGGTAAAGTTAGCGCCGTTAAACAGGCAAAAAGATCTTTGTTTACAAGTTACGCGTGTTGTTTAAAATTATTTTATAATTGTCTGTGTTACTCTTTGTCGGCTTTGTTTTGTTGTGAAAACCCAAACTGCAAAAAAATATTACTGCGTGATGTAAACATTTGTAAAGTAAAGTTACCGCTGTAAAACAGGCAAAAAGGTCTTTGTTTACAAGTTACGCGTGTTGCTTAACAGCAGAATTTGCTGTATCACTCTCTGTCACCAACGCGTGATGTAAGCATTTGCACAATAAACAGAAGTTGTGACAGTGCAGAGGAAAACGCACTCTAAATGACTTTCCGTTTTGAAGTGGGATTCCGTAACAGTCGTTTGTTAGCCGTTTAGAAATATTTGCACCCGTTCGAACGACTTGGCTGCCAGTTCGCTGGAAACAGCGACTCGTTCGAATGAGTTACCGGTAGTCACCCGTTTGCAAGAAACACCAACTTAATGGATCAAATAAAAAATGGCACGCGTAACGTGCGGTGGCTACTGCTCTTACGATTACCGTCTTTATTTGAGTCGTCTAACATCAATTAGCAACATCACATATCAATCTTTTGTAGCTTTTATTGTGGGAGGAGTGAATAGGTAATAAATGATAATCTTGTTGAACTCAGAACACGCAAAAAAAGAAAACACTTAACACAGCAATTATGAATCGATCAAATCGAAGCTTGAACATTCCCCCGGGCAACCCCCCGGGCATTTGAACTTTTGAAATTTTTATCTTCAAATTCCTCACCCCCGGGACAAGATTGCCGATCAAATTTCCTACCATTTATGATGAACTTGTGATCAAATGCCCCCACCCCCGGGACTGAAATTGAAAAAATGCAATGATTTCTGGTTTCTTTGTTACAAAATCGAACTACCATGCGCTGATTCATTGTTATCTTTTTTATTTTAAAAACGTTCTTAAATGCACAGTGACAGTAAACTGTTTTTATCACAACATTTGTTGTAAATATTGTACATCCTAAAATCACAGGTACGTGCTTAAAAGGTTGGGTGATTAAAAAGGTAGTATTTTGTTTGAGAAATGTTTTGATTTATGTCATGCGAGTTCACTGTGGGAACTAATTGAATCGTTCGACCAGGTATTTCGGTTTTGTTCAAATTCCCGACCCTCCCCCTCCTTTACGTTCAAATGCCCGACCCCCGGGACACGTCCTGGTGTCAAATACCTGCCCCCGTGAGCATGAAAGCTGGTCAAACGCCCGGGGGTTGCCCGGGAGGGATGTTTAAGCTTCGATTTGATTGTTGCAATACGATTGTTACTGATAGAAAAATGTCATTCTCAGAGCACATGATCTTTCAACTTAAAGTATGGTTGTACTTTGTACAGATGTTTTCTAAAAACAAGTGGTGTATTGACATATTCCGAGGGTCAAAATACGACGAAAACAAAATGTGATCGGTGACATGACTGATGAAGTTCGCATTCTTTCAGTTGAATGAATGATATTAAACAAAAAATATAATTTCTGGAGATTGAGTGATTGTAATGAACAAATTAGACAGAAATTGATATTTCTGCGACACGGACCCAGCAGGGCCTGGGTTCTATTTTGGAGCATAGAGCATTATGGGTATGAGCCTTATATATATAAGCTCAAGCTACATGTTTTTGAGTCATTCTGGGTCTGCTTCAGTGCAGTTCTCAGCGGTTTTTTTTATTTCATCATGCCTTTCAATGAAAAAGTGTCAAACGTTTGGTCTCGAAATCGTTGGAGGGAAATAATGCTGCGCTATTGGCCTGCATGAAAGACACACTAGAAGAGTCAATGCGAAACTTAAAACAATCCAGTTCAGAGTCCCAGATGCGGGATATTAAGAAACTAAAATACGACGATCCCCACCACTTCAAGAAGAAATCTAACGAGGATCAGTTTAGGTTCAATCTAAAGGTACAGGATGCCTTGGAAGAAGCCAATTCCTCCCTCGAAAACAAGAAGCTGGATAAAGTCAAAGCGGCGCTTGAACAAGGTGAGAAGTTCTTAAAGGAAAGACAAAAACACATCCTCTTAGCAGATAGGTCGACGTACGGATGGGCAAGAGTGAAAGAGTATAAGCAGAATTAACTTGCTGACAACTCAGAAGATGAGAAGAAAATGTACAGGGCCGAGGCGAGAGCCAAAGCGCAAAAAATAGACAGAAAGCCGAAATTGGGCAAATTAACGCCGGAAGAAGAAGGAAAACGGCCATGCTTCGGATCACCTCTACATGGCCTAACTCAAGCCGGGAACCCTATTCCAACCTTGGAGAGCCGGTGCAGAGCCCAGCAGACAAAGGCGGGAACCTGTTTCCACTGTGAAAAACCGGGCCACTGGAGAGCGCAGTGTCCTGCGCCAGCTGACAACCCAAATGACTAGAGGAAAGGGACGATTGTACAGGTGTAGTTGCTTCCGGTATTTTTTCTAGCTGCTCTTACATTGATAACGAGGAATTAGATTCCTTAGCAATTTGTGCCAAAGCTATGAATATCCTGAAATTTCCAAAGGGTCTAACTTGTTCTATTCCTCAGTTAGGGGAAGGCTCTGAAAATGTATTAGTGAGCAGGAACAAATAGGTGCGTCAAATTATATTCTGAATGTGATTTGAGAAGGATATAAGATTCCATTTTTTAGTTTACCTCCGCCAAAGCGAAATTCAAACAATTATTGTGCCTTGAAGGAAAGAAAGTTTGTGAACAAAGCTGTCAGGGAGCTGCTTCAAAACCGCTGTATTGAACCATGTGATAGCATGCCGGACATTGTTAACCCTCTTTCTGTTTCTATACAGACTTCAGGCAAAAAGGCCTGATTCTCGACTTGCGCCATGTTAATTCATATATCTACAAGCAGAGATTTAAATGTGAAGATATACAATCTGCACCATTAATTATTTCACTTGGGTGTTAAATGTTTAATTTTGATTTAATGTCAGGATACCTTCATGTCGAGATCTTTTTAGAACATAGGAAATTTCTCTCGTGCACTTGGGATTTTGGCGACGGTAAAATAAGGTATTTTTTCTTTTTGGGTTTTACCTTTCGGTTTATTCAGTGCTCCGCATTTGTTTACGAAGTTTTTAAAGCCAGTTTCAAAGTTTTTGAAGTCTCAAGGCATTCCCATTGTGATATTTTTGGATGATTGCTTGAGAGGTGCCGCTAATGAATTGTTAGCTAAAATCTATAGTTTGCAAGTAAATGTCGATCTTGCTTGTGGAATGCAACGGTTCTATGCCTTCACTAGTTGCGAGCTAACGAAAAGCCTTATTTGAAAATGCAAATGTGATTTTGTTTAAATTACGACAATCTTTGGAAATATCAAGACAAGCATGCTACGAGAGCTTTGGTCTGTTATGAAGACATTCTTTGGAAATGTCAAGAAAAGCATTCTATGGCAATGCTAGTCGAGCGTCAAAATTATTATGATTATATTCATTGACGAAAACAAGCCCAAAACAAGCCCTTGCTTGGTCGGAAGCGAGCGTTTGTCGTTGCTACATCGATCAGCCATCTTGGATTCGCTGAAAGCCCGACCTAAAATCCACATTTTGAAGCTATTTATTGGCAGTATACTGCTTCTGGCTGGAGATATAAGTTCAAACCCTGGTTCTTCTAGTGCTCTTCGTGTGGAATCTGCCTCACGTCTGTATTAGAGAGCCATAAAGGTGTACAATGTGACTCTTGTGATCGATGGTTTTACAGTTCGTGCTGTCGAATATCCGACTCCAGCTATTGTCGCCTGGCAAATTATACATGCAATTGGATCTGTCCTAATTGTGGTTTACAAAACCTCGCCAGCTTTCTACATTCAGTGGGTCTGATTCTACCTTGAACACAAATAACTCGTTTCTGCCACTCTCATGAGAATTTGACTCTATCGTCCCTGGTGCCCACGTAAACCAGCCTTTAGCATCAAGTACACCAACAAAAGCACCGACCTCTCCGAGCCACCACACCAGTTTGCGCTGCCTGGAAATAAACTGGAACAGCATTCAGAGTTCTGAAAGACCAGCAGTTTTTACTAGAATCGTTGCCAACCAAGACTCTGATTTAGTCTTTGGATGTGAATCAAAGCTTCTCCAGATGATCCATCCTACTCAAGTTTCCCTCCGAATTACAACGTTTTTAGGAAGGAACGTGTTAACTCGGGCGGCGGTGGCATATTTATTGCTGTTAAATCTAGTATTCCAGCCAGCGAATTCCCAGACATATCAACAAACCCAGAAGACGAATCCCTTTGCGCTTCTATCCACCTAGCAAAACAGAAAACGCTATAAATATGCGCATTCTACAAGCCCCCGTCTGCCTCATCTGCCCGTCTGGACTACCTGTCTGAATCCATCCTTAAATTGTTCAATACTAACAAGAAATCACATCCCTACATTGTTGTCAGCGGCGATTTTAATTGTGGTGATATCGACTGGAAATGTGACCCTCCAGTAGTCACCAACCATTCTATTGCTCCATTGATGAACAAGCTACTTGATCTTATCAACAATCATGCCCTGACTCAACATGTCACTATGCCCACACGTCCTGCTTCTCTGAAGACCTTCGACCTGGTCTTATCCTCAGTTCCCTCGCTGATCACTGATGTTAACATCAAGCCGGGCATGAGTGACCACGACATAGTTGCTTTTAAAATAAAGGTCAAGTCCCAAAGGGCTAGTCGTCCCCGCCGCAAAGTATATCTACATCATAAGGCTGATCTGGAGGCACTCCGTAGAGAAATGACGACTCGTTCAAAAGAATTCTTCGATCTATGCTCCAACAGGGACCTGGAAAGCAATTGGACGTTCTTTAAGAACGCCCTTTTGATGGCAGTAGACAAACTTGTCCTCTCCAGAATGTCTCCCACCAAAGTACCCCTACCCTGGATTACAAAACCTTTGAAACGACTCATGCGAAAACGAGACAGGTTGTACAAAAAAGCCAAACGAAGCGGAAACAACAAATGCACACCCGCCTGGAAAGACTACCGCTCCCAAAGGAACAAAGTGGTATGGTTACTAAAGTCAACCCATAACAGTTACCTTGACAATGTGATTGGGGGGAGCCTACAAGATAGCCCCAAGAGATTCTGGAGTTAAGTCAAACTGGCCCGTACTGAGAACATTGGCGTTCCAACACTGCGCCAAGGAGAATCCTTATTCATATCAGAAAAGGACAAGGCAGACGCATTAAACAAGTACTTCGAAAGTGTGTTCACCAAGGATGATAAAGTACTTCCTGACTCTCCACTTACAATTCCTGCTTATTTTAAGCCCATGGGAGATATTGTGTTCTCTCAGTCTGGCGTTCTAAAACTTCTCGCTAACCTAAACCCATCTTAGTCCGCTGGCCCTGATACGACATCATCACGCTGCTTACGGGACTTAGCTACTGAGACTTCCGGCATGCCCCTCTACCTTTTCCCACAGAGCTTCAACTCAGGCTCAATACCCAAAGATTGGTCAACTGCCATGGTTGTTCCAGTACACAAAAAGTCGAACAAGGACAACCCGGAAAACTACCGTCCTATTTCGTTGACATTCCTTTGCTGCAAAACCATGGAACATATCATGTTGAGCCAACTGAATGACCATCTGTCAAGAACCAACATCTTGTCTTCCCTGCAGCACGGTTTTTAACCCCGACTTTCATGCGAAACCCAGCTAGTATTGGCTTTTCATGATTGGGCCAACATCCTCAACCAACAAGGCCAAGTTGACGCTATATTCCTTGATTTTAGCAAGGCGTTCGACAAAGTGTCACACGAAAAGTTACTACACAAGATTTGCCAGTATGGAATTAGCGGAAGTACTCACTCCTGGATCTCGCCATTTCTAAAAAACCGTTCCCAGTTTGTTATAGTAAACGGTGCACATTCTTGCTCTGTACCAGTTATTTCTGGCGTACTACAGGGCTCCGTCCTAGGGCCTACCCTTTTCTTGATTTTTATCAATGACATTGTGGACACTCCAAGTTCTCAGCTACGTCTCTTTGCCGATGACACCGTCCTGTACCGAGCCACAAAATCTCCAACTGACCACCAAGTATTGCAAGAGGATTTACTTAAACTGACAAGCTGGGCATCTCGCAGGCAGATCAAATTTAATATATCTAAATGTCACTTGCTCCGTATTACCAACAAAGGGAAGCCTTCCGAATTTGCATATTCCACTTCATCTGAGCAGCTTTCGGAAGTGCCTCAGTGGGACTACCTTGGAATAAAGGTGTTCAAAAAATCTTCGTTTTGGGGATCACTGTAGCAAAATAGCCTCGAATGCTAGCAAATCTCTCGGCCTAATCCGGAGATGCCTAAAGCCCTGTAGCAAGGATGTCAAGGATAGAGCGTACCTGTCACTTGTAAGACATTCGCTTGAGTACGCTTCCGCTGCTTGGAGTCCGTACACAGACACTGACGTCAAGAGATTAGAGCAAGTTCAGAGAAGTGCCGCGCGCTTTGTCTGCGGTGACTCTAAACTTACCACAAGCACAACTGGCCTAGTAAAGGAACTGGGTTGAGACACACTGGAAGATAGACGCCTACTCATTCAGTCAGCCCTCTTCTACAAATTTTACAACAACATTGTCAACTGCAAGCTTCCAACTGAAACCAGTCGCTTCAGCCACGTTAGAGCACTTAGAAGGCACAACAATAGCTACCTACAGTTACAGCAAATATCCAGTCATTCACATACTCATACTTTCCTAGATGTATAAGAGTCTGGAACTCTCAGGTGCCAAGACACCTTCGCAGGCTTTAAACAGCTTAGCAAACCGCTGACTGCCCTCTCAGCACTAGATAAACCTGAATAGAGAGTATATATTCTAAGTTCTAAGCAAGGCATGGACGATAGATGGAGTGATCTTCTTCCGCCCTGCATGCAGGACAAACAGGGTCGAGAGCTGCACAACAATTGAGGAATGGAAAAATATCTTAGCTAAGTATTTGAACTAATAAATTATTGAGTAGTACGAAACTGAATTTTTTATATTTAATCCCAAAGTTATGTTATTTCTGCAGTAGCATGTGTTTATTAATTATAACACCGTCTTTCCAGTGCGCACATTCCGTTGTTTTACAGACTTGTGTTCGCGCGCAGAAGCAATTTTAGCTTTTGCTTAATCTATAAATGTTTGTAGTTTTCGAAACGCGAACAAATCGGGCAGATCAAGCTTGCAATCCCATCATTACTTTTGCATTATCGATTTGTTGTTGTTATTCTATAATATTCTATATATGTCTTCATAAGCGTTACAGCGGCCGGTTTTTATCCAAACTTCAAAAACAATATCTAATAACAATTTAGAATTCAAACTTCTCTCTTTAAACGTGCGTGTGTTTGCGAGATTTAAAAAAACGAAAATCGATTATACATTGGATCAACAAACAAAAGGCTGATATAGCTTTCCTTCAGGAAACCTACAGTACACCAGAAGTAGAAAATGATTGGAAATATCAGTGGAAAGGCGAAATGCACTCAGCTCACGGATCAAACAAGTTTAGAGGTATTCTTACACTTATTAAGCACGATCTTGAATTTGAAGCTAGAAAAGTTATAAACGATAAAAATGGCAGATACATTATTATTAAGGCTGAAATCCAAGGACAAAGTTTTGTTCTAGTTTACATCTACGCACCAAATGACAAACACGAACAGGTTTTTTTACCACGTCATTGCACAAGCTTTAGATGACGCTGACTTAGATCCAGATACAAATATTATTATTGGAGGAGACTATAACATGACTTTTGACACAGATTTAGACTGTTCTGGAGGTAAACTAGCAATGACAGAAAGCACCAAGGTGGTAAATGACATGCAAATTAACCATGATCTAATTGATATTTGGAGAGTAAGGAATCCTGATCTAAAAATACGTTGAAGACGAAAGAGTCTTATGGGATTTTCTCAGCTTAGAAAAACAGCACAAAAAGAAAAGTTGCGTTCGAAAATTTTCCGACATAAACAAACTAATATCGGATCCAAAAGAAATAGCAAAGGAATTGGAAACGTTTTACAAAAATCTGTACTTCGAGAAAAGTAAACAGGTAACCTTAGAAGAAGAAAGCAATTTTTTAAAGAATGAGAACTTGCCAAAACTAAAGGAAGAAGAAAGTAATCTTTGTGAATGTCAATTAACAATTAGTGAGTGCTTTCAGGCCTTAGAATCTTTCGAAAACAATAAGTCACCTGGTAATGATGGCCTCACAGCCGAATTCTACAAATGTTTTTGGCCTCTATTAGGAAGGCAGTTAATAGATAGTTTAAATTATTCTTATATGCACGGAAAGTTATCAAATTCTCAACGCCAAGCCATTATTAAACTAATAGAAAAAAAAGATAAAGATAAGAGATACATACAAAACTGGAGACCTATATCGTTAATTAATATCGATGCGAAAATAGGATCGAAAGCTATGAAACTTCTTATGACAACTTACTAGTAATCCTCAAAGCATTTAAACATACGCGGGCTTAAAAGTAAATTAGGAAAAAACTGAAGTATACAGGCTAGGAAGTAGCCACAAAACCCCCCAACGGTCATCGCTGACATTAAGAAAGTGAATCAACTTATTAAGATACTAGTTATTTTAATATGATGAGGCAATAAAGGTAAAACTAAATTTTGATCATGTTATCAACTCAACTAATAAAACCCTACATTTTTGGAAATGGCGAAATTTAACTGTTTATGGAAAAGTCCAGATAGTAAAAAGTTTTATCGTACCCAGAATAAACTATTGCACAAATGTCATCGGTCTAGACAATAAAAAAGTTAAAGAAATCAACTCAATTCTATTCGGATTTATATGGAACGGTAAAGATAAGATAAAA
>JAOBRG010392668.1:0-10492 GCA_027574985.1 Umimayanthus nakama | reverse complement strand
ATACAGGATTTATACCGTGAGTAGAGAGCCAATCAGATTACCGCAATTTCAATATCCAGTGCTCGGTATTTAATAATTATTGTTAATGTTAATGTTATTATTATTATTATTATTATTATTATTATTATTATGAAAGAACTTGCACATTCAAAAGTCAGTTCTCTACCAACAAGAAACATCTATAGCTTACCATCTTTCTTCTGAAGCTCATCTTGAAGTATTCCAAGAGTTCTCCGCAAATCAGCCTGCGTAGAGAAAAAGCTACAGTTTTATTATCTCAAAATAATATCTAAGTATTTCCTCCTTTAGCCGTTCTTGATCGTTACTCCCGATATTTCCAAGCACTTTCAAATTAGAAAACATAGAAATAGTAAGAGAAAGGGTAATAATAGCAGTAATAATATAAACAATAATAAAAATAATAATAACAACATTGACAGTCGTCATTATGCACTAACCAGTTTAACAGTTATCAAAAATTGTTTACAGCAGTTTAAATACAGTCTATCCTTAATCGAATCACCATCCTAATCTTAGCAATATCGCAACACAATCCCAAACATAGTCCCGGCCCAAGCCAACCACAAATTTGGTCCAGCTGTTTTTGTGGAACCGAAATAAATTCTGATCAAACGCGAACTCTATCCATGGCTTTGCCATAGGCCAAACCAAAGTCTGAACAACTTCTCTTTAGTGTAACAATGCAGCATCTTAACAATAACACTCAATCTTATCTACTCCGAAGTGGATGTGAGTAACACAAAATATTCAACGAGTCGCGAAACCGCTAAGATGAACATATACTTGTTGCTCACTAACACTGAGGTTATTCACCAAGTCACGACACTGAGAAAAGTAGTAGTAATAACCACTGTAAAGATGCAACAATCACTACGACAACTAAAATTTTAGATGATAACTAACACATAAAACTTTTTTCACTACCAAGCCGCACGCACTTGCATTCTTGTTCACTTTATAAACGAGCTCGGAATAGCGGTGGGTATTCTGACCTCGAGAACCCTTTCAGATCGCGAAGCACAACTCACTGCTTCGGTATATGCCTGCCTACACAAAACAGTCAGGGCAATCAACTTCCACCCGCCTGGTCGTCTGAGACTTGTTATATCAGTTTCCGGACAACAGACTTTTTAAAAATACCTCACTATAAGTTCAAACCTCTCAAAGAATGGGTTTCATCGTTCAGTGGAAGAGTGAAAGGCGAAACGTTGATTGCCCCACTATAGTATAGACCATCTAAGTAAGTTGTTCTTAACCCCTAAACTGGCAGGGGAGGTCGTTGAGCCCCCTCCATATTTTTACCCTTTGATCACTTGCCAAACCCTTTAACACAACTGTTCCTCCAATGAACACATCTTTTGACAGTAATTAACTGACGTCAGCACTAATAACATCATCAAACAAAATAACCGAAAACAGACTCTCAAAGTTTCGATTTTCGGAATAAAAATGACTAGAAATTCATAGTTATTCACAATTTTCTTTTTACTTCGTCCATCTTGAAACTTTTTGCCTATTACCATGGCAACAGCGGCTATTTAAGTAATGATAATTGCTATGCAAATAACTCAGTGGGTCATACACTAATTGCGTGGCATGTGCATATTCTTAACTGTTTCAGAATTCTAGGACGGGGGGCAACAACCCCCCTATCCCTGCAAAATAGCCTTACCATTTCAGGTGCAATGGGAGATCGTGCTGGACTTCTATTAGCTGTCTGAAACGAAATAGCAAGAAAGTAACGTTTTCTATTGTGTTTTATCCTTGTGCGTTTTGTTATCTCGGACAAAAGAAATCACGATACCTTCTAACAATGCGCATCTTTGCGTCTTTACAACGCTGCTGAGGCGTGTTTATTTCGTTTGTGAACGCTTTTAAACAAACGTGATAGATGTGATCCTACAGCTTTTCGATCAACTACATGTAGCAATTTGAGGTATTTTATAGTTAGAAGAAACACGTTCCCGCTTGAAAGACGATACGAAACAAGTCTTCAATTTAGTGCAAGGCAGTGCAATTTACTTGGGTAGGTTTAAGTAAGTACGTGCGTATTTAGTAAGTGATCAAGTGGATGGATAAGTTAATTGAGTGGGTAAGCAAAAATAGGCAAATAAAAGCAAGTAAGTGAGTACAAGTGCAGGTATTTAAGAGATATTCATTTGGAGTTACTTGTCATACCTGCAGTTTAAGAAACAATTTGTCTTTCTCTCTACCATTTTCAACCAGCTCCTAAAACGATAACCAATTTTAAGTTACCAAATGCATGTTGTACCGAACACCACATTTACTGGGATCAGTAAGTATTCAATTCTAATGACAATTAGACCAAAAACTTGGAGGTTACAGCGAAATGTTATTGACGGAGATTTTTAACCATATGAATAGAGCGTTTGCACTATTTTTTATCTTCTATCGTGTAGACAATTTCGCCATTAATAAATGTAGCAAACTATCTTCAAAAACAGTTCAATCTTTCTTTAATTATATGCGTAGAACGATTTGCAGATGCTGTACTCCTGCAACGTAGTTTATAGAAAATGAAAAAAAATCTTCAAAACAACATCACTTACTAACTATTTATCTTTCTTTCTATTTTTCGTACTTGATACATTGTATTATTTAAATCTCTCACATAAGTAATTATATCTAAGTTCTAACTACATTGAACAGAACACGACTGATCTGCCACGAAGAGCATGTGCTAACTGCGGATCTGTCAGAACTTGTAAAAATTGTTATTTATGTATAATAAACTTGAAACTTGAAACTTGGGGGGTAATAACAACCAATTTTATGCTTTGGTTATCAAAACATGAAGAACATTTTATATTTGAGCTGCATTACAAAAAGATCATTGCACGACCAGCCAGAAATATACACGTAATTCTATACTGAACACAGTATTTGATGTACCTCGATGGTGCGGTCTTTATCCAGTAGGGTAGCTTTAAGTTTGTTTATCATCAGTTCATGCTCCTGGTTGGTCCATGCCTTGCTGTTCTCAAGGGACTAAACAGATACCATTTGAACTCGAATATTTCTGTACATTAGGGTGTTTCAGTTGACATGATGAGTATCTCAGTTACAATGTTGTACAACAGAATAAAATGACCTACACTAAATTAAAGTAGTTTAAAGCTAAACCTAATTAAAACATCGCCTTAGGGAATCCTCTCCAGTTTTTGTTTTCTTTGGTAGTGGATTACGTCGGTCGACTAAATACTAAAATGTAAACTAGTAGACTATAAATACGACTTTCAATTTCAAATTCGAATATGTAAAATATCAGCTTTAAACTAGAACTTTTTAATTAGTAAAAACCTTTAAACCAGTGTTTGTGAAGCGCTTTGAATTTGACTTTTTCAGCGTTATACAAATGTTTACTACTATTGTTGTTGTTGTTATTATTATTATTATTATTATTATTATTAGCATTTTAACTCAAGGCTCTGTTATTCTAAACTATTAAATAGTTACTTATTAATGCAACAAAAACTTTATATGTATTTATACATATTTCTGTTTGCCAATTACTCATTTTGTATATATTTGTTTGCATTATCTGACCATATAACGCTACAAAATATTTCTAAAACAAAAACAACAATCTTCGAGGAGATTTTAGTCTCATTGGCCATGAGGTTTCTTTAAATCTCTTAGCCATTCTGTGTACACAATGTTGTAAGGGTTTTTCCTACAGCATTTACATTATAATTTAATTTTTGTATTATATAACATATGAAAAATGATAATGTTTAAACTGTCAAATTTTGGATACATTTGGTAGTGCCTTTAAAAGCACATTTGAAGCTAAGCATAGTTGAACGTAAGATTGCCAGAAAATAAGGATGACACTTAACATAGATATTTAATATTTTCTACCTGTATTTCATGATCTTTGCTGTTCAATAGCTGTTGCAACCTATGAACCGAAGAGTTCTTATCAAGCTGGATTCTCGCCAGGTTCTCTGCTGCTTCCTTGAGTGAAAAAACCCCATGAAAAGTAAACATAGAAAAAGGGCCACACGCAAGTACATGCAACTTTACCCGGATAAACCAGAAAGATTTGATTTTTGGAGCTAAAGCGAGACAAGGAACATCAGCGTTATACCGTTTGGTCTTCTAGATTGCAAAAAAAACCTGCATAAAGTACTTAATATGCAGAAGAGAGCAAAAAGGGTCATTTCAAACCCGAAAGCGAGAGGTATAGGACCATTATCATGTTTCACATACAGGCTTAGTGGCTTCTATCAAATAGTGCAGTGAAAGGAAATAAAGACGCGTTTTCTGTTACAAATGTAAGGCGGACTCTACATCTTATGAATTCTTTGAAAACATAAAGAGAAAAGTAAGTGATGGTTAAGAAGATCACGCTAAGGTAAACTATCGGTCTGTTACTCATGCTTTAAGACAGAAACTGAAGCGCTATTTCAGAAACATCTAGAAACAGTTCACCCATCCAAATCAGAAAGAGTCCAGATATTAAAACTTTTAAAAACAACTCTTAAACCGTTTATTGTATGAGTATCGTGGTGTACAGTACAGAGCTGAGGTAACACTCGCGTACCAAGAACCGCGGGTTGCGAGTGACTCGCGGGTCCCAGGAACTACAGACATGTGAGTTTCAATGGACTTGTCCCGCAAGTGCACGTACAAACTCGATCGATTTCTAATTTTTTTATTCTTTTATTTTTTATTTCCTAGTTTTTAGACACCTCTCATATTCTCAAAAATTTAAACTACATATGTAGCGACTTTTACTGCTCAAATTATTCTTTTGAATGTTGTATAGTAAGTTAGGGCGAGGGCGACAGGTTTTTTTGATACCTGACTGTATAGTTCTTTATCAATTTAAAAACACTTACCAAACACTACACAACTCTGTCTTCCATACGGAAGCTTACTTATCCAGCTTCAAGGTGTATAATTGTCCGGAAGAAGCAAAGTCGGCTTTACTGAGCTTATTGACGGTTGACAAAGTCAACTTTCTTGATGTCTTAAGGTTACCGTTCATGTTGGAACGGATCAAAACTTCGAAATTGAGATTTTCGCAGATTCTAAATATACATGAAATGAACTTCTAGTCAAAAAAACTGTTTCTCAATACGTCCAGTAGTTTGCGAGATATGACGAACGAAAGTTTTTACCGAAAGTAAAACTGTATGACGCGCGGTTTACTTTAGGTGTAAATTTTTGTCGAGACATGTTTTAGTTCAAACTACGAATATGTAAAGGATCAATGCTCCCTCAATTTTTACTGTCATGCCGTCAAATTTGGCAAGTTGATAAAATAATAGCCGAAGACGAAAACCGTCCTGCCGACTTTTGAAAGTCCGCTCCAATTATTTTTTATGACTCAAACAGTGCATTTTTTTTATGCTGCAAATGGGGATTTTTCTTTAAATGCCTGAAGAAAATTAAATACGACTTCAATCAAAAATCGCCAGGACGGAATTAGAGTAAAAATTGTGCTAAATCTTAAACACAAACTAAAAATGGATGAAATTGAAACTGACAGGCACATTGACGTCTTGAAATTGAATAAACAGTTTGAGTTATGATACTCGCATTCGTTTACAAACAAAAATTTTAAAAAACTATTTTCACCATCACTCAGATAATTTTATAAGCTTTCCATTGATATATAGGTCTGTGGGTGTCCGACGCGTATTAACGGAGTTACATACGGAAAACTAAAAACACCGCTCAAGGTGAAAGGTAACCTTAAGCAATTAGCCATAAAGAAATACAATTTTACCTTCTTGGTGCGAAAGAAAAGCTTACTTCAGAAAACAGTTTGATTCTCTTCAGTTATGATTTAGCCTATTTTGTGCTGAATATTTCTTCCTACAGACTATTGCTTCCAACATATTTTAAAATTGGAAAATTATGTCCAATAGTTGCCCCCTCAAAGAAAAACCATGTATTTTGTCCTTACCCTGGAGTTTACGACTCAAATTTACCTTAATAAAGTTGTCTTTGTCCCTCATAGCAGCCATCTGTCTCTGAACATTAGCTTCATGAGCAGATGACATCCGGGATCTCTCCTGGAACATTTCCTGAAATCCACAGACACAAGTGCAGTTGACTCATTACCTATAAGTCCCAAGACATCACGTATGCTGGGATCCAATTTCAAAATTTCTGAAGGTTTTGGCTGCGGCTGCTTAATTCTAGAACACATACATACAGCTATTTCAAAAAAGGTTGTCATAGTTAATTGTCAATACCGGAACCGAAAGGAGCTGTGGGGTTCAACCATCTCAATTAGTTCATTACTATTACAGCATTGACTTTGCATAATATAAAGTGCAGGCTCACCATAATGCCACGGCAATACAGTAACAATCTTCGCTGGCGCACTATCGCTCAATATGAACATACCCACAGTTCCTTTAGGTTCCACTATCGATTATTGACTGTGACAACCTTTTTTGAAACAGATGTATACATTAAACTGCCAAGTACTCGAATAAAGCAAAATTCGAGTGCGTCATAGTGTCAGTCTAGAATCAATGAAACTAAAGTTTTCGAAAGGTTTTCGGCCTGGGTTGAGATGGAACACCAATCAAACTACAAAGACACTGATCATGAAGCTGTAATGATTGAGGCTCGGGTAAGTACAGTTACAGAAGCCTAATTGGCAAATCGAGAACATTTTACGAACTCATCTTGTTCAACTACGGACTTACTGCAATCAGCTGTTCTTTCTCCCGAAGAAGGTTTGCCAGTTCATTTACTTTGTTGGAATCTTCAATTATTTTAGCCTGCAGCAAACATGGGATTACAAGCATTACTCTTCGTGTATAGCAAAGGGTATTCTTCTAGTGACTTGAAACCTGGTAAGAAGTTGAACTTCTCTGAAAAAAGAACGTACAGTCCAAGGATACCACTGTTGACTGGGTGTGAAATTCAGGGACTTTTCCAGAACTTTCCCCAAGCTTTCTTGAGCAAATTCAATGACTTTCTTACCAACTAAAATATATTCTATTAAAAAGCCTTGTTATACTGTACACCAGTCAAGCAATGAGCTTTACAAGATTTGCTTCTTTGGGAAAATCTAGCTCACATTTATTTTCAGACAATGTTACATCGAAGTTATTATTTACGATTATGACAAAAATCCGATTATTTTTTTGTAGACAAGGTAATTCGAAACATTTTTTAACTTTCCTTTCCAACTGAACTACATGAAAAGCTAACTCGTTTGTAGTAAAAGCTAACTTGCTGCAGTATTATATTTTTGACAGCCGAGGTTACAATAACTATTTAACTCATTAACTCTTGTACTCTCACTGACACTTTGGTTGTAACAGCAACTTGACAGGGCCTCAAATACACCCTGTTTCTGGTATCCTTCGAAATTGTACACAAAATGTATAGTAGGCAAACTTCTTTTCTGGCATCAACATTTATTGCACATCAAAGAATACTTTTTATTCAAGTTTAAAAAATCTGTCAAGACTCTTGGCTCAAAACTTCTTGACAGATTTTCTTAAACTTTCTTGAAAAGATGTTCTTTGATATGCAATCAATTTTAATACTAAAGAAAAGGAAGATCACGGACTCCTATTTGTGTAAAATGCAATCGAATGGCAAGTACAGGGTGTCTTTGGGCCTCTGTACAGTTGCCATGGAAACAAAATTTCTGTTTGGAGTACGAATTGAGAAGTTAGAATCTGTTGTAACACCACCAAGCAAAAACTGGCACGTATCTATCAAGATGTGAGAGAAAGCCTTTTGTAAATTTCAGTTGCTCAGGAAAATGCAGAACGGGTGGGAGCCACCTTAAAAGTAAAAACTTTTGCAGATTCCTGGATTTTAAGGATCGCAGCACAATTTCAGGACAATCCAGGGCCTGAAATTTTCTCAGTTTTGCTATTTCCAGGACCGTGGCAACTCACTCTCTTACAATACAATACAATACAATACAATACATAACTCTTATTAGCCGAGTGCGAGGTCCGTACGGTAAGTTATGGACCGAGTTTTTTCTTTCCTTTTATGGCCCAAGCGCGAAGCGCGCGGTCCTTGAACACAAGGAAGGAAAAAACGAGGATCCCTAAATTGCTGTACGGACCGAGCAAACGAGGCTAATAAGATGTTTATTATATGGCTTTATCGTTTGTTCCGGTTTATGAAAAGGTGATCAAGAGCTAGCGGTCCGTACGGCTACTTAAGGACCTGGAATTGACCAATCACAGAACGAGAAATCAGTCAGCCATATAACGAAATACAATACAATACCAAACAATAATTCATTTAATGTCGATTACAACTGGAAAGGTTGTTCTTGCTCCCGAGCCAGAAGCTCATTATGAAAACGCTAACAAGGAGAACCAAAAATACAGAGTTGAGTCCACAACGGCCCAAGTTTCAATTGATAATTTGGAAAAACTGGTGTGAAATTTTTAATTACCGAACATTTTAACAACGTCAAAAACAGAGCTCACCAACAATTACTTGTAGCCATTCGAACAACTATTACCTAATATTAACTGTCAATACTGTCGAAGACGGTGAAAGTCTGCAAAACTAGAGCTTCGATAAAAGTAGACTTACCTGGTTTGGACTTCTAACTGTGCTCCTTATAAAGTCTTTCATTTCCTGTTGCAAAATATTACTAAAACGGTGAATGAACAATAATTCGGAGATTACAAAATAATGATTTATTTAAATAAACTTAAAATATTTACCAATCGGAAGTCGTTTCCTTTAGAAGCACAAAAAAGTCGAGAACCCGCACAAAAGATCCCCAGCATTCCTCACAGTGATTAGGAGAAAAGCATTTATATGATTAAGCCTCAACTTCACACAGCTCAGTGCGTTTATAAGTTACTTGTAAGCTATTAGCAAAAACAGATATATACATATAGAGAGAGAGAACGCTTCCATGTTTAGTCCGTCGCAAAAAGTCTTCCACTGTTATGTTTAGACAAATGTTTCGTTTAACAAAAGGAAGCAAAACATTGCCACCAGCCTGTTACTGACAGCACTTGGAAAGACGAAGAACACTCTTGGAACCAGGAAAGCCCTCACTTCCGCTTTGCCTTCCTTTAAATTTTTTCCGGGGATATTTCATTTTCCACATGCTTTCAATAATTGATAGACAAAGGGTACGCGTTCTAATTAATTTGTAATGTCATCAACTCTGCAGGTTAATAGAAGTCACGCAGTACGAAACTTGAGCTTGGCTTTCTATATCAACGTTAAAAGAACTACGACTTTTAGAAACGTTTATTGCTTCACTCACTTGATTAATCGTATTCAACCATCATCACTATCAATCATCAACTGTCACCATACCTTCAGTTCTTTCTCTTGGTTTTCCATCCTGTTTTTCAGCTTGAAAATAACTGATTCCTTTTCCAACAATGTAGCAGATGATGATTCTAGAGCATCCTGAAAACAAAAATAAAGATAATGCCTGAAAACCGCAAAATAAATATTCGACAAAAATAAATAATCGCTGTCTTCCTAAACGCTTAGACGGTTTTGGTCACAAAATTTCTTCTTCGAATGAAGAAAGCATAATTCTTTTTAAAAACACTGTGATATGTGTGCGACAAAGGTCTACCAGGTTAACCCGGCTGTGAAACCTGCAGGTCTCAGGTTCGATTTCTGCTGTTGACTGACTTGCATCTATCACACCTTCGTTAAAGCCATCAGTTGCAGGTAGTCAGTTTTAAGCTGTTACGGGATAACTAACGCCGACATAAAGTTACTTTTTGTCATTCAAATCCACGTTATATGCAATACAACGTTATCAGCGACACAAAATGTGAAGTCACACAATGCAATACAGCCCAATACAATTCAGTTGAATGACACGTCTGTAATAGCAGTCAGTATTCAGTCGTAACAAACCTTGTCTGTTTTCTGTTGATCCTCAGCAGATTTCTTCAAGGTTTGAATCGAGTTGTCTTTTTCCTTACACATTCGATCAAGCAGCTGGAAGAAGTTAGAGAAGTAAGAAGACGTCAGTATTTTTCTGAATCAAGGTATAGTGTATACTAAAAACCACGTAATGCATGGAGTTCCACGCCAACTGTTTGTTTGATCTTCCAACAGCAATAAAGTGATCCTTGGCTGAGAAACATTCTTGCTCTAAAATTAAACTTTGTTTTACCTTATGCCCCATTCACAGCAACGCTTAAACATGCTTTAGTGTTGTTTAGAACATAGCTGGCAATTTTTCGCACGCTTTTTGTATGGCGCGAGCGTGCATCTAAAGCCGGTTTTCCACTAGGCGACTTTTTTCGCGCGAAGCAACTTTTTTCGAGTACAGACATGCGCAGTTTAATTTCAACGGGCGCCACAGTTTTCGCCGGCTCTTTTCTCGGCGAAAAATTGAGTTCGAACAGTTTCAACTTTATCGCCGCAAAAAAAGGAGAAAGCCAATAAAAATCTAGTAACTGGACACGTGGGTATTTCGAAGTCACGCGAGACCTGAGGAGATGCCACACTTCAC
>JAOBRG010392667.1:0-24891 GCA_027574985.1 Umimayanthus nakama | reverse complement strand
CTATCTATCTATCTATCTATCTATCTATCTATCTATCTATCTATCTATCTATCTATCTATCTATCTATCTGTCTATCCATCTTTCTATCTATCTTTCTACCTATTATTATTTTTTCATTTATTTCTTACTAAAAGCCTGAACTCGGGCCGTGTTTGCCTTTTAATAAAAAGCAGAACTCCAGGAAATGTCTCGCAAAATATAAATAGAAAGAACAGGGAAATCTGATGCCCCATTCACACCAACGCTCAAACATGTTTTAATGTTGTTTAACCAAACAGGTTTTAAAATTATTTTCCAGCACAGCAAGAATTTCGGCTCAAACTTTATAGCAAACAATTTTTGAAAATAGCCATCCAAACTGTATTCAATCCTGAAAATTTTTATAAGGTTGGTTTAACTAAACATGTTTGTGTGCGAATACGGCAAAAGGGGACGACAACAGCAACACTTCATTTTACCAACTTTCATGCTTATTCCAAATCACTATAAAAGGTGCAGCTTTGTGCAACAGTTTTTGACGTTTTCTGAAAGCGACTTGGTAAATGTCTTTCTGTTCTGGCGTAACTATAGACTAAGCTAGTTTGCTCACTTCCAGTTACGTGATGACAAATTGCTCTTTTAAACAAAGATAAATAATGTTTTAATCTCACAAAATTCGACCTTTGTAAAATACTGGAAAGTATTTGTCATTAAACAGATAGAAAAAGATATGTGTGACTGATAGTTACTCATAACTTTAAAATCAAAGATGGATTTAAAAGTACTTGAGGAAATACATGTTTGATAAACAGAGCGATTAAAACAACGCCCTTACGGAAAAAGAATTAATTCACCTTTTTGAGCTGTCAGAAAACCCTAAATAGAATGTGACATGTACACTGAGCGATGTTTGTATTTAAGTAAACATACCTCGACTAGTGGGTTACTTCAAGCGTTGATAATTAAAACTGCCTCAGAGCAAACAACAATGGCTTTCATTATCAGCAACCCTTTCAAACAGGGTAATGCTCTAACTTGCATACCCTACCCTGACCTCTTGGTTTAGGATACCAAACAACGCCGTTAGAAAAGAAGAATTCCAAAGTAAAGATCAATGGATCAACTGACCAAACAACTCTTCATTTTATAGCTAATCCTGGATTACTGCTTATCAGCTTTGGCACAACAGTGCCCCGGAATTTGATTTTTCAGAAAGTATCAAACTTGTAAAGGTTCTGTGATAAAGTTCTACCGTACCCAAACATGCAATTTCAATATTTATCCAAAACATTTATTTAACTATTTTACCTGAAAATATTAACAGTTCACAACGTCGGGGATGTGTGACTATGGTCGACAAGGTTAATTTTTAGTTATTACGGTTACACGGTAATCTGTGCAGAGCTTCTGATTGCGTGCCTTGCAGCAGTAAACCATTCATAAACTGAACACGTTTTTCACAGTGTTGAGGCTTCGCATATTTTTTTTCATCTTACCCTACAAGTCAGTCCTCAGAAAGAAAACTACAGCTATCGGCGCTGTAAGCAGCCAGACTCGCCTTCTTATGGCTCCGTTCTCTCTAATTGACATTCGCGGTAATTAACATGAAGAGCTTTGGCGGGGAAAATGCGCGAGTGCTCGTTAGTTGGATTTTACATGGTTACTGACCGGTTGCGCTCTTGCTGATAAACGGTAAACATCTATAGCGATATATAAACATATATAATTATCAATGTCCACAGTTTTGAGTTAGGTTAGGATGAAAAGGCTAAATATATCTCGAGATATTTGAAAAAAAGAATACCTTGAATATTAAGTCGCTTTCTTCTAACGACGACGACGCCACGAAGAAGAAGAAATAGAAGAAGAAAAAGAGGAAGAAATAGAAATAGAAGAAGAAGAAGAAGAAGAAGAAGAAGAAGAAATAGAAAAGAAGAAGAAGAAGAAATAGAAATAGAAGAAGAAGAAGAAGAAGAAGAAATAGAAATAGAAGAAGAAAAAGAAGAAGAAGAAATAGAAAAAGAAGAAGAAGAAATAGAAGAAAAAGAAGAAGAAGAAGAAGAAATAGAAAAAGAGGAAGAAATAAGAAAAAGAAGAAAAATATGAAGAAGAAGAAAAAGAATAATAATATAAAGAAGAAGAGGAAAGAAGACGAAGGCGAAGACGAAGAAGGAAACGACGATAAAGATAAGATGAATATGAAGAAGAAGAAAAGAAAAAAAAAGAAGAAGAAGAATATTATTAAAAATAATAATCATAATAAGACGAGGACGAAGAAGAAGATGAAGGCGAAGACGACGAAGAAGGAAACGAAGATGACGGTAAAGATGAAGAAGAAGAAGAAGAAGAAGAAGAAGAAGAAGAAGAAGAAGAAAAAGAAGAAGAAGAAGAGGAGGAGGAGGAGGAGGAGGAAGAAGAGGAGGAAGTAGAGGAGGAAGAAGAAGAAAAGGAGAAAGAGGAGGAAGCAGAGGAGAAGATAAAGCAAAATAACAGCAACAACACTAAACAACAACAGAAAGAACAAAAACAAAAACAAGAAAGTTATTCAATGATAATAATCAGTAATTTAGGACTGATTTAGTATTCTAACTGAAAATTTAAGCTGATTCCAAAGTATTTCATTATCAGTCAAAGGTATTTTTTACATGTTTTTTTCAAACATGTTTTAAAGTTTTACTTCAAGACCTCCCTTCAAAGTTTGGACGTTGAGGAATACGTATTGTATGAGCGTTTGACAAAAATGAATTTCAGTTAGATAAAACTAGTTGGTACCGATCGTTTTGTCAATGACACCGCAGATCAAGTTGAACATTTACCGGTACATCATTTAATTGTGCAGTTGAATAAATTGAACTTTGAACTTTCAGGTCTAACTATCGTTTGTTCAGTCAGTTTTCGAAAAGGTTGCATGCACTTTGCACCGACGGCGTAATTTACTCTTGAGACGGATTTAGCTTAGTTTTTGCGATGAAATGCTTTGAATTCTTTAACAGAACAAATTACATGCTTTTTTCCATAAAAAAAAGACAACAACTTTGTCGCAAAGCAATATTTTAGACGCAAACTGCAAACATTGAAAACATTTTAAGATAAAGGTGAGGTCGGGATTTTAGAAACCTTAAAAGAGTTTCTATATTAAATCGAAATATTGAATCTTTTTACTGTGCTGTTTAACAACTAGATAACACAAAAAAACTACAAAATTTTGATATCAGAAGATTTACAGCAATCCTAAAGAGGTCCAAAAGTAACTTTTTGCGCTTGACTGTATAGCGACAGATTTTTGTTTTTAGGGGTTTTTTTTCAAACTGCAGCAATTTACTGTTATTTTAATTGGTTTGAACTATGCAAAAAAACAAATAAATAAATAAAATTACGATATTCAGTTAAGTTTATACGAACTGATACACTAGAAAACACTCAGTTTAAGTCCGAAGACTATTTTGAAAAATGATTAAATGCAAGTTGGTATTAATGAACTTAGGTAGAATTCCGAGTTTAATTCTTGTTTCTCTCCGAAGCCAAAGAAAACTGGGGATGAATAAAAGGAATGTGGAAAAGCTAAAAGCAAAAAGAATTCTACCGCGATACCGTATCTAGTTGTGGCAAATCAGTCAACTGCAACCCTATGAGAAATATCAATCGCAGAACGACCTCAAGTAGCATTAATTTTATCAATCGAAAATCCTTCTTGTAGTATTTCCTGTTTCAGGAGTATCGTATGTAGAGAGTTCAACTGGCTTTCACTGATGTTCGACAGAGCTGGTGTGTGTTATTTTTGTCTTGACATTTTCGAGCACTTATCGAATTTGACGGATAATTCATTTTCCGTTTTGTTATTACCTTTTTATGGCAGTAGAGCTCACCAACTGAAACTATGAATATAAAACGTATTTGTTGTCCAACTCATATTCACAAAATTGTGGCACTAAGGAGAGTTTATGGCGACAAGTGCCATCCGCTTTGCGCGGCTAATTGGATTCTTCGTAAAGTTTGTCATACGTTATCGCCTGATCTAGCAAAACATTTAACTCATGCTTAACATGAAGACAGCTGAAACTCGATCAAACCATATTCGACTGCCTGCTTTTTCGCATATCAACATTTTTCTGTGCGTGCGTGCGTGCCAATCGATAACAGGACTAAAGAAAATCGTGGCGGTCAAGTTATTTTGGTGTGCTGTGGCGTTATACATGGATTTTGATACGAAGAATATCACAACTCTTGAAGCTTAAGAAGTATCTAAGAAAGCCCGGAAAGTAAGCCTTTCTTTACTGTGGAAGAAAGCTTAATGACACTTGCTAATTTTGTACTTTACCATAATTTCATTACTCTCTTTCCATTACGTAGCTGATAAGTACCTTTACAGATATTGTGGTCTTGTTCTCGATGAGCTCTGTTCCAAGCTAGTTGAATTGAATCTTTGATTACTACTAAGTCTGTGTTTAACATTTCCTTATTCTCTTGCAGTTAAAGCCAGATCAGTTCAGTTCTATGGCTCTCAGCAAACAAGTGTAGAGTTATTCAAGCTTGAAGAGATTACTTGCAGCTTGAATTAAGGGTTGTGTGAAAGTAGTAAGTCACAAGTCAAACTTCCTTTTATTATTATTCTAAAACAAAGTAGTTCTTTAGCAGTACCTCCTTAGCAGTATTACAACATCTCCCAACTAACTCGTGTTTGCACCACGTTACGTTCTGTAGCATTGCCAGCATTCGCGACTGAAAAGTAAAGTTTTGATGAGTGATGCTTCAGGCTTACGTTTGATCTACGTGTTAGCCTGGTATGATACTTGGTCTGGCACAATGACAAGCCAGCAAAAACTCCTTGAACAATAAAAGTTCGTACCTATGTGCATAGTGTTTCAGTAGTTGTTTGAACAAGTATATCACGAAGTTATCTCTTCGCTTCGTTTTAACAGCGATTACGTCCGACCATTATTCTGCATTTAGAAACAGACCTTTTCCCATTTTGTTTTTCTCTTTTGTTACGTGTTTTTAATTTGTGACTTCCGCAAGTGTTTTTATTCAACGCCTTCTGAGAGGCGACAAATGAGGACTCTTCGGGTAATCAGCAGTGTCTTCACAGCAGATCAACCATACTTTACTCTTCTTACTCATTACCCATGTTTTTGTTTCAAGTCATAAAGATTCCGCCAAACTTCGGTCAGAATTAGATAAACATTTAACAGTGTATCTGTCAAGACTGGCGCCTCAAGTTTTAAATTTGTCTGTTGCTTTTGTCAAAATGCTTTTAATTTCAGATCTTGATTTTGTATTCTTAGCTTTTTATTTCTATTTTAACAGCTACTACAGTTTTACAGGCCTACGTTTCCTTTTTAATTGAACTTGTGTCAATTCTGTACGTTTTATGACTCGTTCAAGTAAAACCTGTGAATTGACAATGCTCAGTTTATTAAACGGTTTTTATATAGCCACGTCTCCTGGAACTGAACTAATCATAAAGTTAAAACTAATCACAAATTGCTAATCATCGCAAACTGTAAGCCCTCGTTTAGTGTCGAGATTAGAACACATTTAAAATGTAACCGTGCAGCCTTTAGATTCGTTTACTTTAAAACACACTTTTGATAAAAATGTAGAGCCTCAAAAGAAAGGTCACAGTTTAAAAAACATGCTGGATAACATACTTTAGACTGAGACTATAAGAAAGGAACCCTTTTACCGTATTTCCTCAAATAAAAGCCGCGGCGTTTGTTAAATTGTTCATGATGTGGTGCAGCGATATAAATTTTTTGAAAATGGAGCAAAACACTTCCACTAAATGCTTTATTTGAACTGAGATTCGCGAGATTTTCTCCAGGTAGAATTTCGCGAGGCTTTATTCGGTGGGGGGGGGAGGGGGATAAAAAAGGGCATCAACTTTTGCGTTGTCAACCTCGTTCTCTTATAAAAATCAACAACTTTGAACTAAACCTTTTGGAATAAACTGGTACAAGTTAAAGTTAGGTACATACCATACTGACACATTAATATTGTCCTAGAGTCCGCAATGTTCCTGAAGGTTAAACACCCAAATTAACTTTATAAGGACTGATCACAAATGAATTTTATCTGTGAATAGTTTACTAATTTTGTCGATAGACCTGAACTGTATCTGTAGTTGTTGTTGTTGATCATGTTTATCAAGTTTTTTTATGACAAAAATTTCTTTACCATACTATTTGTTTTGTCGGCGTGTGTGAGCTTTGTGAAGATTTTAATTTTTCGCGATGTTTTAATTTAATAACTTGCTATGTTCCTACAATTGCGAAAATCGAAAGACTAAACAAGCACGAAGTTGAGAACAACAAAGGTGGAGTGGAGGTCGAGTGTGCTATCAGTTTCATTTGAGTCGTCCTATTTAAGCGTTTCAGCGAAAGAGTTCAGTTTTCATGCACTGACAAAGTGAAAAAATAACTGTATTTGTATTTCTGTAAGAAAATGAATGCAGTACTTACCCACAACTTGGAAGTGTCAGGCACTGGTTGGGACACTTATGTACACATGCAGTAGACTGAAGAGGGGCGTGTCCCAACATGTGCACATTTGCGCTGCCTATTACTACTGTAAAGTGAGTTCTTTCAAATGGTTCTTTTTGCCAATGCTCAAATTTTGTATGGCGGATCGAGGTTTTTTTGGTCTTTAACAGTTGTTTTTTTAGAAAGCGGAGTATCAAAAGTAACAAATATTAAGTAATTCCATATTAATTTTAGAAATCACAAGCAGTTTGTCAGGTTGATAAGCGCTCGGCAGATTTTAACCACACGATAACCATGTTTCAGTTCTGATTCATCGGTATGAGTACCTTTCGTTCTGGGCTACTTTACACAAGTTTTATAAAACGACCGACCTTTAAAGTGTTTAAAATATTTGTACATAAACAATGTCTTTTCTAAGGCATTCTTGACTATCAGCAGCCGTTTTGTCTCTGGAAAAAAACTAATCCTTGCGGCAATGTTGTTTTGCTGCTTGTCGGCACTGTGAGTTGCTTTTCCCACGTACATGCAACCCCTAACGCCATGTTCAGACAGTCATATTTGTACCGTGTTTATATCAATTCAACTTATCCAAATCAATTCGGCAAAAGTTAGACACAAATCTAGTCACCCTTGTTGTGCTTCACTCGGTTGAACTTGTGTTGATTCTACCGTCTATTTAGTCGTGCATATCGTCAAGTTGATGCGTTTTGTTATGCGCACTTCTGTCGGTTATGCGTCAAAGTTTTTCGTAAGTTCGACGCGCGCGACAAAAAACGGAACCGATCAACTTGAGGGATTTATTTGCTTTAAACATCGACTTTTAACGGCCCGGCTTCCGTGTTGAAGTTACTAGTTCTAGGAATGAATTGAATTCGACACGGTAGAAAACTGAGCGATGTTTTGAAAAGGAGGGAATGAATCGTATAAAAAGAACTGAAGTAATTCATTCAACTATTATGACCTTGAATATTCGATAACCAAAATGGAGGAGTGTCAGTTTATTTTGAAAGTGTTTTATCGCCCGGAAACTTATTTTAAGTAGGTAGCAATCCTTGTCGTGGGCCGGTGAATAATAAAAATAACTCGATATGTGAATAAGCCATTTGTACTTTCATTCCTATTTTAGAAACTGTCAAAACAAATTTAAACTGTGTTTAACCTTTGCCCTTTAGCCTTGAATGACTTTTTGTCTTAATAAGAGAAAACAACCCTTATCTTTTAGCGCTTGCCAACGAAACCAACATGAAATTCTGCACTTGCCATTTCTTATCAAAAATGTCTTAAATAACTGGAAAAATCAAATTAGAATAGTTAGTCTGGTGTTCGTTAGCTGAGCACCTTATTAAGTTTTGAGCATATGCAAATGAACTTTTTGTGTCCAAATGTGTATTTAACTTATTGAAATTTTGGCAAAGTTTGTTTAGAGACGTGATAAATTTCACAATTGGAACATCGCCGCCTCTGGGGGGATGGGGTAGTACCACGCTCTTATTACTTACCCGTTTTCTGGCCACATAATGTGAGTTTCTCTGTCCGATCTCAGACATTAAAAAAAAAATTACACATATTTCAAGGTCGCAAGAAACGTTTTATACGCCATACGAGACATCTCGACAATTTTTTAAAAACACCAAATTTCAAGACCAAAACGGCTCGAAAACCTAACTATTCCCTTATACAGCTCATTTAAGGGAATACCCCTGCCCCGGCACCAACTTAATTTCCAGCTCATCCTAGAAAATTTGCGTGCTTAACTAGCTATCCCTGTGTGGTTTCGGGTAAGTTCCACTTGACTTTTACGTGTAATTTTCATTAACTTGTTTTCGCTTATCAGTAAAGAAGATATCTGTAAATTGTGATAAGATGAAGCTTATACTGATAAAAACAATACTCTGACCTTGATCCAGCTAAGCGGACAAAGAACTTACAGAAATAAAGGACACTTGTGCAAAATACCATTCAATTTCTCAGTGATTTTAAGGATTGGCTCAAAACTCACCTATTAAATATCAAAGTAAGCAAAGTATAATTTTGTTTAATAGTGCTTTGCAATGTTTATATTTTTATAGTACATGCAGTTGTTTGCTTGTCGCGTGTTGCATAAACTATCTGTGGCGAACTTTTGTTTTTTCCTATCAAAAGTGAACATTCTGTACCATACCCAGAGCTCCAAAAGCAGCAGACAAACTTCAGTTGTCTTTGTGAGTTCTTATTTAGCTCTCTAGAATGTTTTGCAAAAATGCTCTGCATGGTATGAGAGCTATATCCTCGGAATTTAATTAATGTTTTGGGATTATGTTGTTCAGATATACGACTGCCAATGCCAGTCTTGATGAGAGAGACGAGTTATGCCATTTGTGATATATTGTGTGCGTTTCAATTCTAGATACTGATCAGACTGGTTTAAACTGCAAAATTGAATTTGCACACGAATAAACCTTGTAGGAGTTTCTTTTCTACAGGTTCCAATTATGTAAAAGGATATAGAAAATATTAGCCCTCATTTTATTATAAATTGTAACATAACTCATTAGTTGCAACTGAATAACTCATGCACTATGGTAATGCTATTTTTCCTTAATACATAACTGTAATTTCTCTATACTGCAACTTTCTGACTGAATATTTCTAGAGATCCATGCAATACATCACTCTTTTAGGTGTGATTGTGTGTTCTAAAATTGAATAAAGCTTTTCTTCACGATCATCCAGGGATGGCCTCATGATTCGATCTAGCCAGTGTACAGGCTCTCTGTTCCAGCGGGCGCCCTCGTGCCTTGCTTCGCCATAGTTGCCAAGTTTTCAAAAAACGTTAAGCGTGGAATTTTCTCGAAATTCCACATACCATAGTCAGGCGTACAGTAACTATATAACAACAACTTAGTCCTCTGCCAAAAAATAGTCAGAGCCAAAGTAAACCTATTAAAATATGAAGGAACACTCTACTATACATTCATACTTTTATATGTAAAAGCATATATTAAAACCTAGACTTTGATAAACGAATTTAAGGTAAAACATAACTGTTAGTTGACTTATTTGTCCTTGTTAGAATGAAGGTTATTGTACTTTGTTATTGCTTTCTTTGCATCAACACATAGTTTTGTTAGAGTTTTCTATACATAATTTTGAAATGATCATAATTTGAAAGGTATTTTTATGAAAATGCGTGAGAAATTGAACAAACGCGTGGGAACTATGCTTCGCCCCGCTTGCCTGTTCACAGACAAGGTTCGATCGAATCCCTTGAACCAAAATTTACATTGAGCATGAAGATTTAGAACAAAAATGAGCGGTACTGCATACTTGTTGAAAGCGCATAATATGGTTTGAACATTTGCACATACCATCTACAGTGATCACAACTCATTCATACGTGTTGGGCCGCCTCACGAAATTCCGGTGGAATTGGTAAACGTACATCTTGTATTCGCTATTTTCGACTCCAAATTGTAACTCAATCAATAAACTAAAGGTAGCCTACTTCGTACTCTAAAACATGCAAAACTTATCATTTTGTTCTTGTTTCCTTCTCTTCACCAATTTAATTTAAAATCGGACTAGAGAATGATAATTTTACAAATGTTTACGACTTATTCTTTTTCCAGAGTTTTAGTGGTAGCTATGACATAATGATGAATTCTTTTCTTTTATTTCTATGATACAAATGGGGTTTTAGAAACTGTTGGCTACCATGGCAACAGCTTATAGCCTCTGTCAACAATTTGCAGTCTAAAAGTAGAAGAATTGTAAAAATCTTGCATGATCAAACCAGGCAGAACAATAACTTGCAGGCCAAAAGGTTATTAAGACAATGTACTGGAAAACAGAAAAACGCATCTATGTTTTTGTCAAAAAGTGGTCAAGAAAATAACTTGCGCAGATTCATTCTTCCACCCCATACCTCCACCCACCCACTCCCAACCCCAAAAGACAGACAGCGTTATTTCATTGGTGCCGTGTAATCAAAAAGATACATTGGCGTTTGAACCAAAAAACATTATTTTCAGTAAGCTATTGACACATGTTTTTATGTACACAATAAATTGGAATAGATTGTCTTATCCGGCTTTCTCAAAACATTTGTGAAGATATTTGGAAATCGTTACAGCCAGCTGGGATGGGTATCTGTTAACATGGTTAATAGCCGGAATTTCGTTTCTGTAGATTGTTATTCGATTCCTTATTTAATAATGTCGTTTACCTTTTTTTTATAGAGACTCCCTTAAAATATCATAAAGAACACAATGGAGCATCTTCTGCTTTTAATTGTCAGAAAAAGAACAATCTGTCTTCAGGTGGTATGTGTGGCCGAGAGTACCTTTTTCTTTTCTAGCACAATCTAGTTTTGTCAGGGCTATCCGATGGTTCAAGTTTTTTATTTTGTTTTTAAACAGAAATGTTATATGTGTATTTGAAAACTAGTTTTCAAGTGATAGGTCATCTTTGAATGTGCAAATCGGTCTCAGTTTATTTCACTGCTGGGAGTTACTTCTAGTATTATTATAGAGAGTTGAGAGGAATTCTTGTCTTGTAATGTCTATACTATGTTGTTCAAAATATTTTGAGAATAATTTAAAACTAACATCAGGTGCTGCTGATTTTCTGAATGATTAGACCTACAATTATTAAAGGTTCTTCTTTTTTCCCGCCTCCCCTCCCCACAAGATCAAATGAACCGTCCTTTCACCCCCTACATATACAAAGTTTAATGGGCCGTCCTTTCACTACCCCCAACAAGCTTAAATGGACCGTCCTTTTTACGCCCTTCTCCCGAGACCAAATGGACCGTCCTTTCCACCAACCCCCTCCCCCCAAGATTAAATGGACCATCATTTCACCTCTTCCCACAAGATTAAGTTGACCGTGCCGTATATAAAAATGTTATATATAAGATAAACTACAAAGACTAACACAAACAAATGAGGTATAAGAAATTTATGATCTAAATACCATACCACATGTCACGTCAAATCTAATCTAATCTAATCTAATTATAATAAAATCAAATATATCTGATCTGAGCAGATAAATGACATTCCCTAATAAATATAAAGCAAACAAACTCGATTCGTTTGGACCTATACAGAACTGCTTTTACAAGCTTACACGGCTTAGGTGACACTACGCTTTTAGCTTAGCGCAGTTTCCCCCAAAACGAAAACAAGTATAAATGGAACAACTGAAGTTATAGGATTTTTTTTATTAAGATAGTACAAAATTATGCCTTAAGAGTTTTTGGAAGGGGCCTTGCTTATTTATCGGATCTGGATTTTCATGTTGGTGATGAAGGGAAATCGAGAACTACAGGGTAGAAACTTTATAATTGCGATCATACGGGACATAAGGTAAATTCGTAGCCATTATAAGGTACAAGCTCCACATTTTTAAAAATTATTCCACTTAAGTAATCGTAAAAACTTAATATTTGCTAGTTTGGAAGGAAATCGCATCAAAAGTAAGAACTACCGAAAGCTTGAAGCGAAGTGTCTATTTACTTAAAGCCAGCTCCCGAGCCACCTGAAAAGCCTAGATTTTGATTGGGTGAACTAAGAATTATGTAAATTTTCGCCTGCTTTTTCACTGGGAGACTAACAGCGTCTTGTTTTTATCTGCCCTGGGAATGGCGGGTAAAAAAAGAGCAGAAAGGTATTTTTCAAGGACAAGCGAAAGGCGCTCTATCCAAAAGGTATAAAATTAAAGGACTGCAGCGACTTCCTGATATCAAAGGTATATTTTTGAAAAATACTATTGAATCAACGATAATTTTCTTAGGTAATTGTAAATCAGTGCTTTTTCCCTTAATAATTTCAATTAGATGGCAGGAAAGTGCAGGTGATTGTACCTGTAAACAAATAAAATATTTTAATCAGTTATTCAGTTTCTCGTAAACTGTCCATATTAGAGGCCCTCGATTGTGATCAATAAGTGTATTTTACGATTTTCTGTGGTCCAGTAATTTAAGTCTTTTTTGACCGTTTTAATACAGCAATACTTTTACCGAAATTGGTTAGAAATTATGCTAATGGTTGTTGTAGCACACTGTTTTGGCTGTAAATGGGAGTCTCGACAAAAGCTATGTTTAATATTGATAAGACAGAAATAGCGGTTTTTGCATTTTTAAAATCTAAAAGAGTGTAAAGACTAATATGAAGCATCCCCTGATGCGCAATAGTCAAAACGAATTGAAAGTCACGTACTAACACAAGAAGGATTCTCACAAAAACAGAACACATGGGTTTGAGTTAATTTATGATGGTCACTCTAAAATGAATTAATACATTTGGGGCTTTGGGAGACTTAAAGGATAAAAGAAGGTTTTTCGTAAAGATAGGAATCGCACGATTTTCTAAACCTGTCAGCTGGGCTGTATTTTTTAAGTTCACGAACTGCAAATATGTACTTTTGTACTTTTAAATCGTACATCCTTGAATAAGATGTTGAGTTGTTCAGAACCGAAAATATTTAGCATATACTTTCCACACTTCAAAACAGCCATCACATCGATATAAACGTATGGAACTATTGCAAGTTATTAATGTGCACAACCAGGTCAGCGAAAAAGTACAAAATTAATTTTCAAATTATGTTTTGTGGGGAAAAACTTGACGATAAAGGAGATTTCAGTTTGTTTTTAACTTCAGGATTTAGCTAGGGTGTTAAGTGGTCAAAACGATCTATTCATCTATCAATCTATCCAAATCTATCTGTGTTAGATTAATGCAGAGGTGATGTTTTCATTCCCCGCTTTCGTCACTAGCGATTTTATGAGTTCGCAATACATAATTTATGTATTAATTCCTTCTTTCGTAGGCAAGGTAGTTTTCTTATATATAGTGATTAAACTTGAGTCAATCGCGTTGTGAATGTATTGGTTTTCAAAGGAAATGGTCAGCAGCACAGCTTTCCGACAAGTTAACGGGTAGGCCTTGTACCAAGTTTCTTTCTAGAGTACATTTCGAACGTTTGAATATCTTTAGTCCTATTCAATTAATGTTTCCACGCATGGTTTTACCAAATTTGCTTAAACTCCTCGCAAATCAAAGCCAACTTTAGCCAAGACAAAAACTGAAAATGCGACAAATAATAGTGAAATGAAACAAAAACCAGCTGTTGGGAGAAATTGTGTGCTCCATATTACCTCAATCATAATGTATCTCTAGAAGATATTACTTACAAGACTGAAGTGTCATATTTTTTTTGTTTATTCTACGACAACCATGAAAAAACTTTTATAACACTTTTTTTCCTAGCATACTGTAACGACCTAACGTCAACTTAAGTGTTTCGATGCTTAAAAAAACTGTTTGTGCCAAAATCAGTCAAAACTGATCGTATTTAGTCTGGAACAAATGGTATTCAAAGATCAAATACTGCTGTGAACGGCAATCACAAAATTCGACATGCTGACCACAGAAGTAAAAAAAAAAATACATTTTTTGGGTCGATTGCGAAATTTATGTAAAACGGTAAATCTTTCTGATCACAAATTATTTTTCTTGAGCAGTTGCTATGGAAATGTTTGGTGAGCCACTTGCCGTGTAATTAAGTTTAGTACCCGTTTTAAAGTCGGCGAATTAATTGTGTCTTGTTCAAATGTATATAAATGTTTCATTGCATTATGGACGGACAAGTCAAACAGTGGAGAAAAGACAATAAAAATAATTGATATTTTTTTCCTACTGTACGCCAAGCAAGTGAGGGCTCTACTTAAAAAGTTAAGAATAGAAGTCGCATAACCTCCTTATTATTCTCTCACAATCATCTGCAAAAACCTTGGTGAAATATCTTTGGAACTGTGCTTCCTTTTTGAAAACGCATTTGCAATTGAGATTACGCCACGAGGAAAATAAACCGCGTCAGTCGATGATAAAGAAAATTTTCTCAAAAGCAAATAATATGGAAATTTTTGTTAGCTGCAATTTCTTTTGTTATTTCAGTACTATATAATACAAAAACTCGCTTCAAATTACTGCAATTGAAAAGTGGACCATTCCGAATTGATTCTGAGATTTTTCGTATCATCAGAACTTTTCAAGTTTAGCAACAACATTCACTCGTACTAGTGCCACATCGCCTCAGAAAGTCTGCTTTTCGTCTGTAACAAAATAACGTGAAAATCTCTCATTATCGTTCAAGCAAAACTCCTTCCTCCAAAAGTCTTATGTCTCGTGAAGCACGTCGGATTAAGAACAAACGACCCAAAAGCAGGCTGTTGAAAAGTACACGTGTGGCAACACTCGTCTTTTTAGTTTAGGTAAGTAGCTCTATACAATGCTTAAATCATTGAAAGCAAACTATTTTTGATGAATTAGTTTGGAATTAAATAACTTTCTAGAAAACGTTAGCAGTTATAATTTCACTCTTCGTTTGTGGTCTAACTGCCAGATCAAGAACTCAGGGAAAGTCAAGGAATTTTTTTCGCTTTTACACAAAGGATTTCTTGTTTGAAAAAAGTTTATCCATCTCCTAAATTAAACAACTTAATAAGGCTAACGGCTAACTGAGGCTAAGCATGCCTGACACTTCAGATGAAAACCAATATATCTTTATATGACATATATGGTTTGTGACCTTGCTTTCGCAATCATTTGCTTTGTGAGTATTTTTCTTAATTGGTCTGTGTATAGTTTGCTTTAGGAGACAATAGCTATTCACAAACATTTTGTAAGTAATATTAATGCCCATTTAGTTAGAGTGGGGGCTACATCTTTATCTTCTTTATAAAGTTATAGTAACATGCTGGAGAAATATGTTTAATGTGTGTGTAAAGAGATCTGATTTTAATAGACCCTTTTAGTTTACAGGCACATGCTATTATCAGAATATAAGTTTAATAATTGTAGGATTCTTCATACATTTATATTTGTAAAATTGGTTTTCCCAATTAGAAAGAGGAATGCTGGCTGTTGTTCAGCTACTTTAAACAGACAAACGAACAAGGTTAAAGATCGTTTTTACACAGAAAAGTGCCCAGGAAAAACTGATGTTTAAGGTATGTTTTATCGTTTTGTACAGAGCAGGTTACGAAGTAAGCGTATTAACATTCCCTCGGGCCCTGACCGGCAAAAGATAACTGCGACCAACCCCACAATAAATAAGAAAGTCAACCATTCCTCCTATGACTAAAATTCTCCCTGTCAAGTTTGCTTATAAGAGTTAAGGTTCCCTTGCCCTAGCATGCAGGTGTGTATTGACAATAATTTCGAAAACACGGATGTTATATATCTCCTGATAAAAACATTAAGGTTGATAAGAAATATGGTACAATGCAATATAACGTAACACAACAGAATACAATACAATACAATAAAATTCAAATTTGCTTTCATCTTTACAAGAACTGATTACATGCTATATTTAGCTATATATGGGGTGTATACAAAGATTCATGATCAAGATGATGGTCACTGCAAATAGCATATTACCTTGGTCAGGCTAAGACTAAAAGTAACGGAATTTTATTATTTCCACGCTATTTGGAAATTGAAGGAGCTATTGCACGCTTTTAATAAGAATCACTCATTTTTGAGCCGAGGATCAATATTCTTAAACATTTTAAGGATATCGGCCACAAATGCTTTTAAACTTTCGTAAACATATAGTTTTTATTGTTTGGTGTACATTTGTTACAACCACTGAAAGCATAAATAAGCTTTATCGTTTAACCGCTATTCTGGCAAGCAAGAAAGAAATATAAAAATAAATTAAAAAACATTTAAATCAAAGTTGTACATGCATAACACTATAGGACGATGTTTAATTGATGAGAAATAATAGACGATAAACAAAATATTACCATGATTTTGTGCAATATCCGAAACAAAAGTCCTCCGCATTTTGTTAGCCTCGGTATGCTCTTAGCATGTTCTTAAATTTTGGGCATTTTCAGCCTCGTTTTCTTTAGTCTAAAGAGTTTATTACACGTGTCTTGTCTTCATTTGACAATTAATGATTATAGTATCCACGAGACCGGAGTACAGAATGAACGAAGCGACTTAAAATAGTTTATCTAAAAAAGAAAATCGGTAGGGAGTGATCAAGTTGTTTTAGTTGATGTTTACTGTTGTCTTGTCACCAAAATGATATGTTTTATTTCTATCAACTGTGCTCTAAATGCATGACTATATCAGTCGACATAAATGAGCTTAACAACATATCCCACAGGCGAAAAACGTACCATTTCAACTTTTGTTGATCAAACCTATTTATTCAGCGTACTCGCCCACGCAGATAAAACAGTTTTTTCCAAAACTAGTCTCCCAGTATCAATCGACATACCCAGTTTAGCAGAGTTTAACTGAACAATAAGAGCTTGGTGAACTTCCTGGTGTCACTAGAAATATCAACACTCTCAGTACCTTAGTGATTATCGAAGTTTCGCCAGATTGTTTCACAGTATCCAGTACTAAGTAAACTTGTTAATTTGATGTTATCGATTTTGCCAGGGGAGGGCACTTCAACAAACTTTTATGTATACTGAGGAGAGACCTCTACCCTTTTAAAAGCTAAAATATTAACTTTAGCGACCGAACCTGCAGTAAAATACCAATTTTTGCAACTCTTTCATACAACCTGAGAGGGTTTTTGGCTAAATCTCTTGACGCCATTTTTGCTATATTGCATTTCGTAACGATCCTAACCGTGGTCCGTTTGCCTTTGTGCTGGGATGGGTTGGGGCTGGATGGGTTTCTTAGTCAATCTTCGGCAAAAATACATTTTTTCTGTTCTCTAATGCATTCTTTTTACAACTTTTCGGCCAGCATTTTCTTATTTTTATGCTTGATTCGATCGTGCATTTTTTTACAATTTCTCCCGTTCTACAGGCGCCTTCCTAAAGTTAAAGCCTCCCCCCCCCTCCCCCAACCCATTAGGATAAATGTTCTGTTATAAAATGCCAAGCGTTTTTAGAAATGTTCTGCCATGTAAGCTAAAATATAATTAACATTTTGGAAAGCTCGAACGATTTTCGTGTCAGTTTGCAGTAAAGACTCACGGTTGACCCATTGATAGTCTTCCACAACAAAACCATGGTTCGTACTAAAGTTTCAAATTTCTTTATAGTTCAGTTAACAACAAGAAAATCAACTAGAAATTGTGTCATTATTCTTTTTCATTTCGAGTTTTGTTAGAGCTTTAAATAATTGTATTTATTTATCTATTCATTATTTATTTATTCGTTTTGAACTGTGTGTTTTTAAATTATTTATAGTTCATTTTGGAAGAAAACTCAAGCAAAGATTTTGAACCGGAAAAGGTTGATTTCACTTCATCTCCTGCAGCTTGTATCAATAACATTATGAGGAGGCAATGTTTATTTAACATCTCAATTCAAAATAATCAAAGGCTGAACTTGAACTTTTAAAAACTCCTTGGTTACACTGAATAGGTGAACGAGCTTAGTTGGTCCATCAACGAGAAGGAAACTAACATTTTAAGTTGGTCTGATAGAAGACAGTTAGAACTAGCCTAAATACAGCACGAAAGGCGAGTAACAAACATCAATCATATTTTCTTCTTTTTCTTCTTCAAAAAAAGTCTAGGTTAACGTTGGTGCCGTTTCGAAGGAAAAAAAGTAATAAGGTTGTATTTCGCAAAGATTGTTGGTTTTAATCATCGTTTTTTCTGTTTTTCCATTTATGTTTTATAGAAATTTCTTTAATTTATATACATGAGGGAAGACGCTTTTTGGCGTGATGTGCTGGTTTGTGCCAAAAAAAATTTCCTCAAAACTATGGAAGTTTCGTGTTCATCCAACTTATTCGTGCTCACGACGTATTTTGCTTTTAACAATCAAAAGTATTTTTGCGATTCGGAGATAATGGTCAGCTACAGGTTGCAACACTGGGGAATCTTCCTGTTTGCACCAGCGCTAACATTCTATTAGGAGAACGTTTTTTAAGCTGAGGCACAAGCGGATACTCTTCAGCAAATCGTTTATAAATGCTTTTCACATTTAGTCTCCCGCTGATCCCTTGCTATCATTAATGATCGTATGTTTATGCAAAAACATAGATACACAAATACTTAAGACCCCATACCCGTTAAGAAGCAAAAACCCAGCTTGCAGGCAAACTAATGATAAATCTTTCCCACTTGGTGCTCGGGCGCAATGAGTATGGAACATAAAAAACATCGAACGAAGCTAGCAGTTCTCCGCAGGATACTCGCTGATCTTCACAGTCCTCTATCGAATTATTCTCATTGTGCTGCAGTTCATGGAATAAACGCTAGTTTTCATTGGTTATCTGAAAATAGTACATTAATTATTGCAGTAATATATATTCAGATGTTTTCAAGAAAGAATCACAATTCACTACTGATTAGGCGAATGTTGCAATCTTGGTAAGTACACTAAAGGCAGAGATCAAATTGTGATTTAGAAAAAAACATACATAAACAAAAGATAGACAAAATACTAAGATAGAGACAAAATAGAAGCTAAAATTGAAGTTAGCGTTAAAATTCTCCCGGAATCGCAGTTATGGTAAATACTATATATTAAACATGCATTGTGTTTTGAAGCTATTCTTGAGTTGTTTTAGAAACGTGAAGTTAGAAACTGTTGTTTGATGCTTGACGACCTCGTGCATCAAATTTTAAAATGGAAAACAAATACTCATGTTGTAAAATAACAGTATTTCATCTTGAACTATTGTTGTAAATATTAGTGTATTTCAGCACAGTAACTTCAAAGCTTTGTTGAACAAACCATTTTTCTCTCTTTACTGATCTATTTATCAATTTGACACTTGAATTTTTACTGAAAGATTAAGTCTAAAGTACCGAGTTTGATTTACCGGTAATAGCCTAAACATTCAGTGCAAGGACTCAGTTTTTAACTGGTATGATATATATGTGTTTATATCTACTCCAATCAACCGCCTATCATTTAACACAGGTTGTCCATTCACGGTGAGCTATTAAGAATGCTAATTGTCTTTCTCAAATTGCAGCAATTTCTTGAATCGCCAAATCAGTCTTAAGTTACTGAGCAACTGCCAATTTGTTAAATTTTCAAAATACATCGGTTTAATTGAGAAACTTCCACTTATATGTTATTATGTGTAAAAGATGTTCTGGCGCTGTTAAGTCCCAGCAAAACGCTTCTGTTGCCTGCTCGATACATTTAGCTACATTTCAGTATCACTTTATCGCATTTCGGCAGCGCAAAGTTCTATTTTGAAGGTGCTGGTCGGATTTTATAACACGACATCTAGTGTTCATTGTGTAGTAGAAGTTAAATTCTGTTATTTTGAGTCGAGCGTTGAAAAACTCCAATACTTGAGATCGATCGAATTTCCACTGCGATTTATTCGCCTTGATGGTCACATATTAAGGTCATTCCACTGAAAAAAATCTGCTCAATAAACTTTTTTCAAACTTTGTCCATTCTTTGCTTATTTTGAAAGAATCCGAAAGACATAGTAAAAAAGGCGGGTGCCCGACCTCGTTTGCTACAGCCAATCAAACGTACCACCCTTACTGCCTTACTTATAGCAGCTGTTTGGCCCTTGTTTCGAAATAATTGATATGTCTGCTTATTTCAAACAAAAATGCCGTGTTTTCATTTGAAATATGTAATAAAGTAATTAAAAAAGTAGCTTTGAGTATATCCCAAGTTTTCGAAGTAATTTTACATTCAACCTTGAACTTTCGAGCAGGAAAGGAAACAGAAACGTTTTCATGGTTACGCACATAAAAGGCGATGTATTTGTGTACATAAAGACGTTTTCAATTATATTTCAAGTTTTGGTCGATAGATTTTTGTTTTTTCGAGTGTTTGAGATCATTAAACTGCCAATAGAATGAGCGAAAAAAATAGGGGGTCACCGAACTTGTTTGGGAGATATTGTGCACAATATCTATCAGTTCAGTAAAATGGACGTATTTTGCCCATATGCGAGTGGAGCCTGGGGCAAGTTTTACAAAAAGTGGCTTTTAAAAATCGAACATTTTTCAAACTTTTCAGTTAATTTACCAAATTCAATTTAACTGTATAATTTTTGTCAAGGAACAGTGAAATCTCTCAAAATCTTTTTTTACAGTCATGCGCAGAACAGCTGCCCACTGAAAAACAGGGGAATGACCTTAAGTATATTTGGAGTATATTTGAGTACTTCAAAAATAAGAACAGCTTAAAAACAGTTGAGGCTGAAACCTTCTAAAAAGTTAAGAACAATGAGGCTTGGCCAAAACTTACTGGTTCTATAAAAATATCTTGTAATGTTTTGTAAAGAAAATCTGATATACAACAGAGCTCGAGTAGCTTTCAAGATTTGCTCGGTGGAATAAAACTTCGTTCCAGTTCAGTCACTATTCTCAAACAAAGCAATACTAAACATTAATTACCATGATAACTTGACGAATCTACGCCAGTGGGAAAACTGATATAGCATTTTTCAACATTATTATTAGTAAAAATATAAGTATTAGAAATACGATCAATAATTATACTAATACTTAAGTAATAACAATGACAATAATGATGTTAATAAAAATAGCAACAACAACGATAAAAATTATATTGATAATAAACTAAACTAGTTATACCTTCTGATCAGAAGATGGCTCGAAGCTCGAACTACTAACTGTTTTTACACTTTCCCATCCTTTTTTAACAACTTTATTGGTTGTTTTTTTTTTTTGCTCTGCGTGTATTTGTATGCAGCAAGCTCTCCAAAGACTGAGTGAAGCATTATTTAAACTTCTGTTTCTTTTTTGAATACTACTGAGTAAGGAATGAAAATGAATGTGAGTTTGTTTATGATGTTTGTATACGCTCCAATGTTACAAGTTTAGATGTTTTTTAAAATAACAAAAGAGAAAAGAAAGTCGAAACAAGTCAAGCAATTTTGCCCTACGGCAGGGAGAAAACGGTCAGATTTCATTTGTGTTTTGCCATTTTCAAGCTTAGACAATATCAGGGTTGATCTTAGTACGTGAAATTAGTACTGATTACAGTGGATGAAACTGGCACGGTAACCCTATTAATACCAAAACGGAATGCGGCTCACGAAGATCAATGAAGAAGTCAGGGCCATCGACATCACCCCCGCTGTCCATTTTGCCTGAAGGTTTTAAAATTTTTGGACGTCTATTTACAACACAAAAGATAGATACCGAAAAAGGAATGCTAAAGTTGAGTCAAGGCCAACTTTATTATATATCGATAATTAAAATTAACTATCACTAGGCAGCCTGTTTCAAAGCTATGCCGCCCATAGTTTAATAAACGTAGGGTTTATTACTAGTAACTACTAGTTTTTGGGATACAAGCCTCGAAGTTTCTTGGCCTTCAACTAAAAGTGAGTGTCTCAGAACCTTAATGTCAGAAATGACAAGGACAAAATCAAAACCTGTAAATACTTACTAGTTGAGTTCTTGAACCAGGTACAAAGCAGTAAACTACAACAGTGCAGACGCGTAAATGTCAAGTTTTGTCTTGTTTTGACGGCTTTCATGGACTAAAACAGTTGCGAAATATTAATTATTTAATTATGTGCGTTCTTGGGAAACGCTACGCCTTTTTACTCCTAGAATGATATTCATTTTACAAAGACTTTCAAAATGTCACATTTGGCTATCGTGTACATTTGAATTTACGTTTTCGCTTTAAACGTAGTAACGCACTGTGTCATTCTTAATTTAACTATTTGTTCAGTTAACGTTCAATTCACTTCATTAGCTAGTATCATCCATCATGCCCCACATACCAATTAATTTTGACATTTTCCGTTCTATTCGACGAACGCGACAAGTTGTCAGAGCGTAAACGGCAGTGATTGGACATGTGCGATATTGTTTGTGTTTAGTCTTTTAATAGCGTTCAAACGTTTGTGCCTCCAAATTAGCCTTGCGAAATTCGGCAGAACCAACTGGCCAGACTGCAGCTTATTCAGTCAAAACATGAACTGACGAGAAAAAGAGTTGTTAAGCTTTACTCGTAGAAACGACTCCAATGTAAGTATTAATTCCGTTAAGGATTTCACATTTTTCTGTTTCTAATTTTTCTTAGTTTTTCTAGAACTCGTACCTCTTCATTAAATATTGATATAATATAGTTTTCAAGGATCAGTCAAAACTGTTTGTTTGCGCTTTTGGCCAAGCTCTCACTAAGCTTATCTTTAAGGCATGTAGTGCTTAGTAATCGGAAACTGACATCCAATGACAAGGCACTTTGGACTGCTCACCATAAGAAATGTCTCGTAGCAAAACACTGTTTAGATACTTTGTTGTTCAAAGTTTTGATTTCCGAGTTCCGAGTCAAATTCATCCCCAAACTGAAAACTGCTGACTGGTTTCCCAATATCGTGTTGTTAAGATATTAAGATCTCTTCTTCAAAAAAATGAAAATCGAGCGGAAACGAAATTGTGCTATAAAAAAACAAGATCGTTTTTTCCCATTACAGTTTGTGCTTTTATAGCAAGTTCACTATAGTTTATACTAAGCAGTAATTTAAACAGCAAAGTAGGACTATAGAATGCGTTCCAAAACTGCGACGATTTTGACTTTACTTCGTCATACAAATTCTCAATCACGCGGCAGGAAAAGGCAGAGAACAAAACTATACGTTTATATCACATCTAGCTGCTATTACAAAATTGAAAAATTAGTCTAGTTCGCTACCTGACTGAAATAGATTGCTTGGTTTGAGTTAAGCTGACCATGATTAATAACCTATGTATATAGTCGTTTCATTGATTGATCTAAGAGCTTGCGGCAATTCGTTAAATAGATTGCTGTTCAATCATACTCCAAAATAAAAGTGATGGATGGCTGTACAATATAACGCAATTGTTGTCTGCTTTAGAAGTATTTCGTTTTGCTTAAATTTGGGGTGGCACTTTTCTAAGGTAAAGAGTAACAACGAAATTGACTGAAACTCCTCAAGTAAGCAGTGCTTATAAGCTCTCTTGAACAAAACAGATAATCCAAATAATAATAACAATACATATAGGTATAAAATACCATTTTTGCTAATACATTTCTTAAAATCGAGCTTTACTTTTAGCTTGTCGTATTTAATGCTGAAAATTGAACTTCAAAACGTAAGACAGAAACCATATTATTTTTGAAAAACATTCCAAGATTCGTAATGCATTCATTTCAAGCTGGGATCTCGCACGGAGCTTACCTAGGATTGGACCCTTTTAGTTTCATACCAAAGTATGAAAAAGTCGAAAAGCCGTTAAATGGCTACTTATTTATCCTGTTTTTTAAAATATTGATCTGTGAAGGAAGCCGTGACTTACCTTAAGACAAGTGTGATTTCCAGATGGCTTGAGCGATAAGCTATCGATCATCGGATACAATAGTTATTCATGCATGTTGGGGAACTTTTCGTGCTCCAAACACAACTATTGTGTGACGAATAATAATTTTTTGAAGAACCTCTTTACAATATGATTTTTCAGTCGATGGTCCTAAAATACTTTTAGGTGAACTACAAGCTGGAAAAGTGGTGAGCTGAATCTTTCCAAACATTCTTCAGTTTGAAAGAGCTATTCTTCGGTTTTAAAACAGCATTTGTGTGGGAATCAGTGCTCATATGTTATTGAAAACTCACTGATCGAAGTCGCACTTCTAACTACAAAGTCTGACGAAGGCCTCACTGACTCTATCTTCATCACAAAACTTGAAGCTGCTTCGCAAAAATGTGTAAAAACCGATATGAAGAAGCTCGATGAACGTATACTTAACCAATATCACGCAAATTGAGCCCCAAGTCGGGACTTGAAACTGTTACTCGAACTTAAAATACGCTCAGTTAACATCGAGGATTCATTCAAATCGAATGTAACCGTTTTTATAACGTGCAGTAGCCTGTTTTATAGTTTGTGAACACTGATCAATGTTAATGACCACGCCGCCTACGGTAGGACCGAAAGAGATTCGGGTAGCCAGAGAACTGAATTAAGTATATTATTCAGTTGCAGAAGGTGTTGTCTAATGTCAAACCAATGTAATGATTAGTTGTTCTCTGAATATATGAACATTTCCGGAAAGATAAGGTTATCGTTGTTGAGTACTGTCATATATTGAACCACAATCTGTCTTGCGTAATGTGTATTACAAAGAGCTGCAAATGTTTTGCATTTGAGGTAAATGACTTTTAAACTTTTGAATAAATTTAAAAATTTATTCAAATTGTATATCTTTAAAAATAACCTTGTTATTCAACTGATTTAGTACCATGATGACGTATCCCTCGTTCTTTATTTTGGATATTTCGAATGCTACTGTGTGTTTGTGATCATGAGCTGAAGGCAAAATTCACTGTACTTCTATTTTGCTAGAAAAGGACATAAAAGTTTGAGAATATCGCGAATTTATGAGTACTGTTTACAGACGTTAAAAATTCGCCTCCCCCCCCCTCTCTCTCTCTCTCTCTCTCTCTCTCTTTCTCTCTCTCTCTCTCTCTCTCTCTC
>JAOBRG010392645.1:0-10496 GCA_027574985.1 Umimayanthus nakama | reverse complement strand
AATTTTAAACTGGTTTAAAAAAAATAAACTGGTTTGAAAATTTTTAAACCAAAGAAAAATTTAAACCACAACATATAAGCTTTTCTTAATCAAAACAACTGTAAACTCTGGAACAACCTGCATATTATTATCAGTTTTAATTACGTGTAATAATCAAGAAATTTATCTCCAATCTTAATAGCTTAATTGGTCCATATTAGAAATCCTTTTTTCCTTGGAAATTTTTTCCCTAAGGTTAAAGTTTTTTTTAACTGGTGATAAAATGAGGCCTGCAACCCAGCCCAAGGCCTGTGGTCCTCTCTGAGATCTAGTCAAATTTTTGTTTACAAAATGTTAAGTTCATAAAAGTTTGGTTAATGGCGACATAGTCTTGATAGGTAGGTGAAATGCATCTATAAAGAAAAGGATTTTCAAATGAAACTTATTTTCTCTCAATCTGATGTCTTACCTGTCAGGAACTAGAAACACCTTTCTACAGTAAGAGAAATGAAAGCACAAAGTACTTGAGTTAGTGCAACCACTTTACTGAAAAATGATGTATTCATAAAGAAAATAAGGAAAGATAATTGCAAACAAATTAGCAAATCTGTGGAGGCCTGCTTCAAAATTTGATCCCTGTACAAGTGTTTTTATACATTTCTTTACATTAATTTTTATCTTAGGAAAAAAGAAGTCCAGTTAACAAAAAAGGATAGAATATTGCATTTGAATACAGTTTGTGAGCTGATATGTGCACCACCAATAAGGTAAGCCAACATTGTTTACATACATTTACATTTTAGTCAACAACATTTATCATCTTGTTACAGTTGTATAAAATACAAAAATGTGGACAAGATGTGAAAATAAAAAAAAAATGATTGGGTACTCCAGATTCTCTTATACAGTAGTCGTAGAGGAAATACAAATTAAATTAAAATATGGAGACAACTAACTAGTGAGATTTAGCTAGCAACCAACCATTTGTTGCTTTCAAAAGTAAAGGGGTTTTAAAACAGAATGTTGTAACAATTAAATGATATCATCCTGACAATCCTTAAAGCCCAGAGGCCCCACTCACATAATATCATTTTAAGGATGGGGGAGAGGGGGGGGTCTGAAGGATTTTTTGTTGTCTGAAATTTTGGCCAAATGGGGATTTTTTTGGTCTATAATAGATGTAGGAATGGTTTTGTGGGGTTGCAAAAAAACAGGAGTTATTTTTGGTATCATTGTACTTTTCACCAGCTCAAACTGGTAAGTAATAACATAAGTGCAATTTACTGTTGGTGTGGGATTTTTTTGGGCGTGCTAAAAACTTCTACTAAAAAGGGTAGACAAATTCTGAAGTTGGGTTTTTTTGGATATAAAATATGAATTTCTGTCCCCCCTGTCATTAAAATATCTGAGTGGGGTCCCCTTGGCCTTCACTGGATTTATTCAAAAAGCTGCAAACTTTGAACATGTACCTAGTTTTAAATAAGCATCCAAACTGATAGCCGAAAGTGTCCCCTCCCCATCCCCCAAAATTGATGAATACCGTACTCGATATAAAGTTAGCCGCAGTTTTCTCTCTTCTTTGTTGTGTTGATGTAAACAATCTTGCTGTTCAAGATGGCTTGTGTGGCTGGTAACATTTGGTGAAACTTAAATAAGTCTCCCAATCTCAAATAAGTGCGAGTATGACTACAGGATGTGCCTACCCTAAAGGTCATACAGGTGATAAGCACCAAGTGTACTTATCCCTTTAAATATATATGGTATGTAATAAATTGTTAAAAGTGTTTGGTAAATAATAATTACATGTCACTTTGTACAGAAACCTGTCAGAGTTCCCCAAGCTATTGGCTATTGGAGTGGACTCACTGCTTTGCAGCTGTGATGATGTGGAGTCTGATGTAAGACTTGTTGCTGGAGAATCTTTGAATAAACTCATTAAGGTTGGTTAATTAATCTGAAACAGTAATTTATAAGGTGCCTGTAAATAATTGTATAATTATGTAAACTTTGTTTAATATGTTTTTTCTGTTTCTTTGTCAAATACTTGTTATAAACCAAAATGTATGTTTATTATTTGAGTACTTTTAACAACAATGCTTTTATCTTTATTATCATTGTTGTTTATTGTTTTATTGTTAGTAGAACTGGAGTCGGACGGCATCAAGTTTAGGCTTCAGCTCTGTTCTTATTTTTGTTAGTTTTGTTTGTGTCATAATATATGTGTACGTGTACTAATCCACAAACTCACTTGTTGACTACAATGTTTATAAAATACCGTCTTTGTTCTAATTTAAGCGCCACAAAAAATTAATTATTTTTCCGGCTGGCACGCAAATTGGAATACGAAGAAAAATATTTTTTGCAACTGGTGCTTAAATTGGAGGGGCGCTTAAAGATTAGAATCATTTTGGAAAGTTTCAAATTGTGTAAATTTCAAAAGCGGAGTGCAATTCATGCTGCTTGCCTAAGTTACTTTCGGTTTCCCCGGACTTAAACAGTGTTCAAACATCGACCATGTCAAATTTGCACACACAATCCGTTATATTCGCTGGGGAAAAAGAAGGAAAATTTTTCTAGTGAATTGCTTAACCGCGAAATTAATGCGAGAGTGAAAACTTCGGGAATTTTGTTGAAGTCAACTGCAAAATTGGTTGTTGCTTTTTTTTAAAAAAATCTGAACTTTTTCAAATTGTGTATTTCACAAATTTGTCATTTGATTTTGGCCAAAGCCGGCTTGCACTTGTTTTGGAGTTTTAAATTGACTGAAATGTAAAGTTCAGTACGTGACAGATAATATTTTTTGAAAGTGTGAAATTAAATTCGTGCAGACAATTTGAAACCACAAAGGTCAAGCTGTCTCAATGTTTTCTGTAAGCCCAATCACAGTATTCAATCCTCACGCGTAAAACATACATGTCTCCATAATGACAAAAACAACTCTGCTGTTTATCTTCTGGAAGTTTCTTTCCGTGGTTGTTTTATCGCACAGTTTATACAAGACACAACAGAATATTTTATGAAATAAAGAAAGTGATCCTAGGCAACTGAAGAAAAAATGCAAAAGAGAAAAATACGCCCAAATACAAATTATTGTTTGATCCAACAAGTTGGCGGTGACTACCGGTAACTTGTTCGAACGAGTCGTTGTTTGCAGCAAACGGGCAGTCAAGTCGTTCGAATGAGTTGGTGTTTCGAATGAACGGTGATTCCGGACGGGAAACTTATACGTTTTTTAGCTTGGCCTGATGAAATAATTTGCTACTGTCAAGCAACTCACGTAAGTTGTAAATAAAGATCTTTTTGCCTGTTTTATTGCGTTAACTTTACCTTCCAAAAACCATTCAGGAAACACATAAATGGCAATTCTCTTCAAACTAAATTAAAAACTGTAGAGTGAAGTAAAAAGATTTCTGTTGCATTCTGTAGTTCGGTAAATATATTCCAATTACTAAGCGCCAGTAAAAAATAATTATTTTTCCAGCTGGTGCTTCAATAAGAATATAAATTAAAATTATTTACACAACTGGCGCTTAAATTAGAGGGGCGCTTAAATGAGAGTAAAGACGGTACATTATTTTGTGAGGGCATTAAATGTTCAGCATAGACCTCAAGTGACCCCCACTAGCCTAGGTGGGTCTGGCCCGCATTTGAATGTTTAAACCTGCTGACCCACCGCGACTGAGTAAGAACCTGCATTTGTGTTCAACCTCTGCATTTTTGATAAAATCAGCCAATTCATAAAAGAAATGGCTCCAAAACCATATTGAAAAAAGTTAGTTAGTTACATGTTTTAATGGAGAAGTGATCCTTTCAACTCCTCATTTATCTGTGGTTAACAAACAAAGAATTCATCTCAAAATGCATGAAATGGCCATTTCAGAGATCCTAATGCTCAAAACGTTTTTGTGGGAGATGTCCCCAAACCCCCCTAGAAACTCACGCTTGTACAAATATGAACTGTATGGCCAGCATCAGAGCATGGGTCCAGATTTAGTGTACCATAGACATGTTAAACAAAGTTAACTAATTTTGATTTTGATGCTATTAAGATGTTGCCATTTGAATTTTAACCATGGCTTACAAATTTTGTATATTTATAAAGCTTTATTGGCAATTGAATAATTTTATTTAATGTTTATATATATTAAATTAGTGTTAAGCAATTGGTTTAAATTCTCAACACTGTCTTTGTACATGTACATGTATGTTGTATGGAATTACATGAATGATTATCAATTATCTGATGACTTTGATTGTTTGAAGGGGCTGCTAGATTCAAATGCAAGTCGATTACATGTTGAGCTGTACAAGGAAATAAAAAAGGTAAGTGTTTTAGCATTTATGACTCAAGTACTTGGGTTAATTGACTGTTTCAGCAATTTTGAGTCCCTGATAGTACATGCAGTGAATCAACAAACTTTGCCCATTGACAAACAGAACATTATTTCTATTTACATATTACATGACTGTGTTTTGCAGAATGAAAACCCAAGAAGTCTAAGGGCTGCTTTGTCAAGATTTGCAGACATTTGTCACTTAATCAGACCTCACAAGTGCAGGTAAAATGTTTTAGATAATTATTTAAACAACTGTGTTTACAATGTGCCCAGGGTTGTTGTTTCCATGACAAAATTGGTATTTGTACTACTGTAGGTACATACTGACATACACTGGGAGACTAGTTTTGAAAAAAACTGTTTTATCTGCATACTGACATACTTTATTATATGACTGACTGATTTCGCTCACTGTGATTGGTCAATTCCAGGTCTGTAAGTAGCTGTATGGACCGCTAGCTCTCGATCACCTTTTCAAAACTGGAAAAACCATCAAAGCCATTTAATAAACCGCTAGCTCTCGATCACCTTTTCAAAACTGGAAAAACCATCAAAGCCATTTAATAAACATCTTATTACCCTCGTTTGCTCGGTCCGTATGGCAAGTTATGGATCCTCGTTTTTTCCTTCCTTGTTTTCATGGCCCACGCACTTCGCACTTGGGCCACTAAAGGAAGGAGAAAACTCGGTCCAAAACTTGCCGTACAGACCTCGCACTCGGCTAATAAGAAGTATGTAGTGCTCAAGTTACTTGTTATATGATATTGTACAGTTGTATGTACAACCATACTGTATATAATACAATTATTTAAAAATTAAAATCCAGCATTCATACTATATAATAAAGACTAATATGTATGTACTAAGGACATTGCTTAAACCTGAAAAAGTTTTAAAAACAAATTCTCATATCCTTCACTTTGGCCCATGAAGTCTTGAAGATAAATCATTGTTTAATGTTGTCATAAAATACATGTATGAAAAACTAATTTTGTGTCTCCTTTCAAGTTGCTCAAATTTAAGTACCTATCATGTTGTAGATAATTAACTGTACTTTATAGTTATTTACAGGTTATAGAACTCAATATCTGAAGAGAATAATTTATTAAAATTAATAATGTTTTTTGTTGCTTTAAAAAAAGCCTTAAACTTCAGCCTAGCATTACAGTACTAATTAAGGAGCCTGATTCATGCAGTTTGATATTTCAGATCTGATCACACTCAAGATTGTTTAATAAGCAGTTACATGTAGCATGGGTTATAGATCTCTGACACCAATGTTCTGTATTCACAGACCATTTGTTGCCAACCTGTTGCCTTGCATTTCCAAGATATCTCTCAGCACTGATGAGGCAGTTCAGGTACATGTCACAACTGCACAGTTCATTGAAGAGGCTGGGATGCCGAATGTGGTCCACACACCTCAACTACTTGTCAATGGGAGGGGGGGAGGGTGAGTTCAAGGGGGTTGCTACACTTCTCTAGGACAAATCTCAGTGCTGATGGTGCAATTCAGGTACTTATCACAACTACACAACATGGGGGAGAGTCAGGCTGGCATGTGTTAGGTGGTTGATGAAACCTCAATTCCTTGACATTGGGAGCGGGGGAAGGGTGCTGCCATGCATCTCAGGATATGTCTCAGTGCTGATGGTGCAATTCAGGAACATATCGCAACTACATAACATGGGGAAAGTCAGGTTGGCATACATTATGTGGTGCACACACCTGTGTTACTTGACATTGGGAGGGGGAGGTGGGAATCGGGGGGGGGGGCAGCCATGTATCTCAGGATATGTCTCAGCACTGGTGAGGCAGTTCAGGTACATGTCACAACTACACAGCAAGGGGGAAAGTCAGACCTGTAGGTATGCATTATGTGTTGCACACACCTCAGTTACTTGACATTGGGAGGGGGATGCATCTCAGGATATGTCTCTCTGATGATGGAGGTCAGATACATACAAGGTTTCACATACAGTTATCACAGACTTTACACAATATGGGGGACAATACTTATTAATATGTAGTTCACACACTATCGTTGGTACATGTACTTGACATGTACAGTATGGAGGGAGGAAGGGTCTTCTATGCGTCTCCTGGGTATAATTAAATATCTCAGTACAGACAATGCAGACAGTTCATGCAGTAATTACGTATTGTGAGGAGGAGGAGGGGGGGGAGACTCGTGAAGATTTACAGAAATTACCGAAGATTTGACATATGACTTTGTGCAACTGAGGCCATTATGTTAAGGTTTTAAAATAACAGTATTAATCCATCCAATATTATTCCATTAGCCAAGACTTGTGCTGACAATTCAAAAATCCTTGGTAAAAGTTTTGTGTTAAAACGTTTTCAGGAGACGCTAGCTGTAGCCATGCAGAAAATTTTTCCAATTCTTGGAAGTTTTACAAGTGACAACGAAGTGAAAGTAAGTGCTGTAGATGTATGACACATTGACTGTAAAACTGATTTCCCTCCAGTTAGTGAGTCTGTGCAGACGATTAGGGCTAATGCTCCAAATGTCAGCTATAAACCAAACCTCGTAAACAGGTTAAAAACATACCGTGTTTTACCCTTGTTGATGAGAAATGGGATACTTTTCAATAGACAATAGCCTTTTATAGTAGCCACAAAATAATTTTTTGAAAATTTTAGAACTCCATTTGTAAATATTATATAGATATGTAGTTTTTAATTATATGTAAACTTTCAATTGCTATTCAAGTCACCAATAAAACTTATTGTTATGAAACCCCTATTCAGCTTAACTGTACTTGCCAATGCTAAAGAAACAGTTTTTTCCAAAACTAGTCTCCCAGTGTAGTTTTCCAGTCTACTTTTACTTCTTGTAATTAATTTGTGAGCTAATTTTGTGATTTGTTCTTACAGCATGTGCGTTCTGCTCCTACATTGTAGCTTGTGGCCAAAAGATCACATTTCTGTCCACGGAATTTCCCACATGATATCTCACTCTTTCTCCTTATTTCTGTGGCTGCCTCACTGGTCATAGACCATCTACATACTATGTCCTTCCTTATTTTTTATTTTACTTGAAAAATAATACCTTTTAGTATAAACCCAACAAGTAATTAATTACTATTCACCTCCACTTCTTGGAATAGTTTTTTAATGTTAATCAGACCGTAATTCCAGCTAATTCCAGTGGATGACTGTTCTTACTTTAGCAACTGTTGAAGACATTCTTGCCCAACCTGAGATCAGCGTCAGCAACCACCCGTCGCACCGCCGCTAGCACACTGGCTGTCATATGCCACCACTCACGTAAACCGAGTATGTTTAGAGAGTGGCTGCTGAATATTCTCCTTGGTAAGTATTAACTTCAACCCTTTCGGCCCTAAGCACTATATCAGCATGAAAACTCTCCGTACATTATCTCCACAAAATGATTATGTTGTTTGTTCAATGAGAACCACGAAAGTGATCATACGCAGCAATTCATCTACGACGAAAAACCAAATTCTCCCAACGTGTTCACAAGGAAACTAGAGAGACACTTTGAAAGGAGAATCCAGCTATACGTCAATTGGCGTGTTTGGTGCAGAGAGGGTTATAAAGAGGTGACACCTACTTGTTTACAGTACAATTACATTCTGTTGATAAGGTTGAGAGTGGTTACCGAATTCTTCCTGCTTAAAACGTTTTACTATAGAAAATAATTACAACGCACTGAAGAACATTCTGAAAAGTTTTCTCTGCAATTCTTTTGTCAGTGTTCATCGCAAACCTTTTTCTGAAATTCTAGGTTATTAAAATGAAGCACAAAACCTGGCAGTAGAACTGTTTCAAATTTTCATTGTTTAAATGTATTAATCTTCCCTTGTTGTGCAAACAAAGAGTGTAGTTATTGATCTAATTTTTGTGTTGTTTACAGTTGAATACTAAGAAAAAATATAAAAACAACTCGGCGTTACATACCTAAAGTTTAAACGTAGTAATAAGGGATTCTTTTTAGAAACTACATTTACATGTTTTTCCGATTTGAGTTGAATAGCAATGTTTTATTTTTTCCAAACCCGCCAAATTAGGAAGTTTATATCGTCTAAATTCATTGAAAAGTTTGAACGTAAACACATAATTTTTAATAGTTTTCAACTACAGTACGTGTTAATTAGTTGATTTTTCTCAAAGTATTCTCAGTTACGTAATTGTTTCGACAGTCTGTTTTGTGGTGTATTTGATTTTTCAGTTTGATTCACCTTTAATGAAATTGTTTGGGTTTCTAGGTTGACGAGTTAACTTGTACGAAACTTACGTTGCATGAAATGGACGCACGTTAATTATGGTCGTGTAAACTTTCTTCAACGTCAATGGTCACGTCATTTAGACAACAGTGAATTCAGTGTGTAGTAATCAATACTACAGCTCGTTTACAAATATACACTTATTATATTTCTATATACTGAGCTAGTATGTTGAAATGAGTGTTTTTCTTCTCTTTCTTAAACTATCGCGTTAATTGCCTTCATTTTTATGCGATTTCTCTCCTCATTTGCGTTAATTTAAATTGCTCAAATTTAATGAAGTTTAATTACTAGGATTGTTAATTTTCTTTAATAAGATTACAACTCACTGCATTTTACCTTATACAGGTATGGTGCTTCCTTTTCAAGAGGACAAAGAGCCGTCTGTGTATCTTGGAGTGCTTCAGTGCCTGAGGCATGTTATTCCAGATTTGTCGTCCACGGAAGAGGATGAGGATGATCAGGCCGTCAGAGGCAGTTTTGGTTCCCATGATGCTTTGAGGCCAGAACGTATCGCAGCTAATCTCGTTACCAAGAACCAGCAACTCCAGGTGGGGACTCGAAGCTAGACTTTGACAGATTGTGTTAGCATGATTTTTGGAATAATTCATCATTATGAGCGTAATTTTTAACGACTTCCCGGAAAAAATGAGAGATGGAGAGTGAAATAAATGGGAGAAGAAGAAGAAGCTAGCATAATTTGGACTTTTTGTTAGTTTAATAGCACAAAAAGGTCATTTATCGGCCGTTCAACCAATTTTTGTGGTACAAGATACATGTAAGTGCTAAAAACAATTTTTTACTTAAAAAGGACAAAGTCGTTGCTGTCCACTTTTTGTAATGTTTTTGTCAGGCAGTTTTGTTGTTTGGTTGGTTTACTTTCTATATTTAAACTTCAGTGGCTATATTTTGCTGGAGAGTAGAAACCAATCAGCTCGTGTTAGATATAAATTACTTATGCTGTTTAATGCATGATGCATAATTATGTCTCATTGTAAAAAGAGTTTGCGAAGCATTGTTTGTTGTTTATTTATTTTTGTTTATTTATCAAATTTGATTTTGAATTTCAAAGCATAATTTCAGCATTTTTAGCTAAAATTAACATAACTTCAAACAACAAGCCTAATTACTGACATGATTTTGGACGTATATGAGTACTGAGAGAGTGAGCAGCTTAATGTGCTACTTTTGCGAGCACCATCTGTCAAAGCTTGACTTGAAACTACAATGTTCGACTGTAATGTTTTCATGACCTTCGTGATATCTTTGTAATTTACCAGGGTATGGCTCATTTTCAAACTCGGGACCTTTGTTCCTTGTGCACGGAATCATGAATGGTTTAAATTCAGTAGTTCCAGTTTTTTTTACCATTAAGATCAGATACTACAAATTCTGTCCAATGGCACGAGCTTACGTTTCGATACGCATAAACTAAGTGCGATCGTCTGACTCTCTCCCGGAAAAGGAATTCATGGGAAAAATTTTGAAACTCCGTTCCATTGACTCGGTATTCGTGTTCCGGAATACTTGGAATGTCTCCCAAGCAAATGTTTGAAAAATCAAGAAAAATGACATTACGAGCGGGCATATTTCTAAAACCAGTAGCGTGTTTTATTTGTCTTTATGATATTCTGAGTTTTCCAGAAAAATGCCAAAAATCTTTCGTTTTACGGAATAGAGTCAACCGAACGCACTCTAAGGTGTGTACCCCAATAACTGAACCTTAATTTCCCCACAATCCCTCGGTCTGCTCCGACAAACTAACGCCTAAAAAATTCGAAAAATTATCTTTTAATATTCCCGAGAATTTCCTGGATTTTTAACAATACTTATTTTAAAAGTTGTATCAACCCTCATGTGTTCTCCCTTTTCGTTTTCAACAGGTGTACGAGGTGATAATGTACTGCAC
>JAOBRG010392634.1:0-10497 GCA_027574985.1 Umimayanthus nakama | reverse complement strand
TGCTGAGCTTTGCTCCTGGCAGCCCGGAGGATCTGCAAGTTTCTTTCACTGGGCGATCGCTTGTACTCCGCTAGAGTGGCGCGCTTGGCTTCAATGACAGGGGTCATCTCGGCAGACTTTGCCTCGAACCAGTCGTTAGACTTTGAGGTCTTCCTGCCAAAGGTGGCCAAAGCAGTGCGGTGCATGGTGTCCCGCAAGGTCGTTCACTTCTCTGTGAAAGATGCTCCGGTCTGTGAGGTTTTCAGCTCGTTCTCAAACTTCTCAGCAAACTGCTCCACTAGGTCAGGCTGGCTCATCTTGCTGACGTCAATGCGAGGATTCCCTTGCTTCTTGCCACGGTGGAATCTCTTGGGCTGCAACTTGATCTTGCAACACACCAAGGAGTGGTCTGTGTCGCAGTCCGCACTGTGGTAAGAGTGTGTGTGAAGGGCGTTCTTAATGGCGGATCGTCTGACCAGGATGAGGTCCAGCTAGTGCCAGTGAACTCGTACAAGCAGTTGAATTATCTCCGACTTCACCTTAGTAGGGCAATTAAACTTGGAGCACCAACTCGAGGTTTTACTGTGCTCTGAAAAAATACTGAGCTTGGAAGCCATCTCACTCGGCGTACAAACAGTTTTAACAGATGGCTTTATACTTACAGTTAATAGAGCAAGTTACACTTGCAATACCTGCAAGAGGCATTCCAGCTGTCGTACACTCAAAAAATAAAGCTGTCAGAGCCGTCTCCACTGTAACAGTAAGAGTAAGGGAGTGTCTACATGATACCAACTGAAGTTGAGTTCAATAACGAGAAATTCCAGAATGAGTTCACCCGGCCACCGCGCGCGCAAGATTAAGTTTCTGTTTAGGAGCCAAACGTTCTACAAGTATCGTATATAAAAGGTGATACGAGCTTACTCCGGTACGGCTTTGACACGTTGATTTGTTTGGCTGACCACTGAACTGATTTGTTCTTTCGATCCGCTAACTTTTTCACCTGAATGAGAACTTCTAAACGTGGATAAAGTGTGTTCCTGCTGGAACAAACTTATTCCAGCATCATGCAAACATCATCTAAAAACCGGAAATCAAGTTTTCAGGTCATGCAGTCATTCCATAAGGTTGACGTATTCGAGCTGCAAGAGATATGTGTTATCAATACTATCTTTAAATAACTATTAAAGAATTCGGAAAATCAACAAAAGTGTCCTGTCTTACCTAGTAGCGGTAAATCGTTTTCTTCCTACAAAAAGACAAACAGAGAATACTTCAGTAAGTTAATGAACTTATTTATTAGGTTGTAAATACCTGCTGTAAATAGCTTAGTGTGTACGAGTAGATTTGCACAAAAGCACTTTTTTTCGTCTTCACCCTTAAACCTTGTATATCGACTCACGCTATAAGTTTGATAGCTTGCTTATAAAGGTTTAAACCTTTTTGTTTTGTACTTAGTATTTAGTTAATTTCTCAACGGATGATGAAGTATGAGTATAGAGCAAATAACCAAAATTAGCTGAAGTCAGTAATATTGACTTGATGAAGACAAGTTTGCACTATCTAAGCAACTTCCTAAAGAATAATCCCCACCCTTTCTTCGTAGTATGTGAATCCAGGCTCCTCATGAAGACTTTTCGGATCTTCTTTGGCCGTTGCGTCATTCAGCTCGCACTTGTGAGTCTTTTGAGGATTGTTTGTGTGCTGGAAGTTGAACAATTTACACTTTTCTTTGTATTGTAAACACGTCACAAAACAGTGTGAGTAGGAACGAGCCTGGAACTCTTCAATTATATGGTTCTTGAGCCTCGAGTCTGTAAGGAAGACAAGTCAGGGAATCTTCAACACTTAAATGTCTTGTATTAAAATTGAAAGATCATCTTTATAATTAAAACGTGAATGATAGAAGTGGCAGATCCAAGGGGGGAGGGGCTTAGGGGGCCTGTGCTCCCCCTCCTTTTGGATTTCCCCCTTTTTTACAAAAGTGCAATTTTGAAGCGAGTACGAAATTTTTCCTAAAATGCTGGAAATGGCCTATTTAGAGACTTACTTTTTCAAACTTTTCTTGGGGAGCATGCGCCCAAACCACCTAGAAAGCTCGACCCTAGGCGCCCATTGGTGCTCCTCCCTTTTAAAACTCTAGGACAAACCCCTGAGTAGTGAACAAATTGATTAATGCTCGTAGTCAGTCAATTTTTTGTTATTTGTAACCTCATGAACCGAAACAGCAAATTAAGGAACAAATCAGAAATTCTAATTTAAAATTGTTTACTTGATATCAGTGCTAGTCTGGAACAGAGAAGGTCCTTTACACTCACTCTTAGTGTTGTTTGAAAAAGTAACAGACTAAGCCGATACCAATTGGGGAGCACAGCAACCTCGTCCCCAGGGTCTTCTGGGTGTTTTTCAAAATGGCGGGTCGCTCTTCTGTGGAGCGACCCGCCATTTTGAAAAATACCCGGAAGACCCCTTGGGACGAGGTTGGGGAGCATAGTTCATGGATCCTGAGCCTTGGGTCTAACTTTGAAAATAAACCAAACTTTCTGACATGAAAAGAAGACGGGAGACTCCCGTTTTTTCTGGAGTTTACTACGTAAGAGATTACAGCTGGTATGGTAGAGTACTTTCTAGTAAAACAAGTAGAAATCATCGCTAAAATGTTGCAACGTGCTTCAGTCTTTTTGTAAAGCGTTCTGGCAATCAATCGATTATTTATCAGTAAGTTTTAGCGTCTTTTGTTTTGAAAGTATTTTACTGTGACCTAAAATACGAAATTTAAGTCAAGACGAAAGGTCTTGCATGTGTGTGAGAGCTACCTGTGATGTCATGTGACTTGAATGGTTTGATTACGACATGAGTTTGATGAAAGCATTCGCTTTTTGGTTGGAGTATAAAATAGGTAAAACTCTTCCAACTGGTCCTCCAGATGATGATATTCTACCCGTGGCTAAGAATGAATCTTCAAATTTTCACGGCATTACTTTTGATGTTATGCAAAGAAAAATATCCTGTGTTTTATGTCTCAGTTTCGTGTATTATTTTGCGATTGATAGACCAGCGTATGCAGACACCTAGTACGGTCTATTTATCTCTCAGTTTCGTGTATACATCTAATTCAAAAAGGGTTGTCTTCTAAATTGTTGCATTGTGCGTTGCACATTGTTGCATTCCCAGATCGCGATGAAACGAACTCTTAAATAGCATTGTAGGTGCCTACTATGAGACAGCGACACTCATGTATATTAAACATAGAAGCAATGTGGACCACAATGCTTTGCGGTCTTGGCAGTTGAAAAAAAATCAGACAAAGACAAAGCTTTTTGTGTTGCCATCACAGGGTGATAAGTGCGTACCTTGATTGTAACGTAAGCCAAACTGTTTACAAATATTTACTGCAACAGTAAATTCTAAACAATTTTTTTGTATGAGATACATAATTTATAATTTAGGGTGATTATTTTAAATGATTTAGCGGGTGTTTTAGTTAGGTGTCCCATATTACTTAAAGCCATCATCCATCTAAAATGATTTGAAATGCAAAAAGGTTTTTTATCATTAATATTTTATGGTTTTTCAAGCCAATGCTTTCCAAGTATTATTAATTCTACAAAACTGCGTTTAAACTGCTTAACTAGCTTTCCTTCTCGTTCTGCTCTCATTTTCTGTATATAACGTTCGTATACCCACTGTAACTATTTGAAATTGATATGATTCCCTATTTGACCTTCTTTTACTTGACTTCCTTTTTCCAAAACTCGCCCTTCAAACCACATCTCTAGTGTAACCCCTCGAGGCTCTTACAGGTGTCCTGCACTCCTCATATCCCCAAATCTTGTTTATCAGTTTGTCAATTTGAAGTTTAACCAAGCTCAGTTCCAAACAAAATTCTTGTTTTTGAAGTTATTGCATGCTGTTGTTATAACAAGAGCTACATGTTTTCTTACAAACCTTTGACTTCATCAAACCACCGCGGGGTTGAACCACACTCCATTTGTGCTTCCAGCCATCCAAAGCTTCGTACCAAAGGAAGCACGGAGCAAACGATGGTTGTAGATATCAACACACTTGTCATAATGCTTACACCTTAGGTTCTCTGTTTATTCTGTCCTTAACAACTCGTTACTACAAACCTAGAAAAAACCGGTTCAAATAGTTATTTAACTGACTGAAAATAATGTAAAATAAAAGTTGTATCTGACCGTGATCTCATCGCGTTGTACTGAGTGTTAGTTATAATACTTGTGGTATAGATTGTTTCATCAACAGGCTCCTCACCACGTTTCCTTCTCCAACTATTCTTTTTCTAGCTCTTTGTGCTTCTTATTCTCCGTCTCTGTCTCCACCTCTTTAGTTTTTCTCTTTCTTTTTATCCAGTTTTTATCCTCTAACTTCCCTTCCTGTTCTTCCAATTCCCCCTTTTCCTTTCATTTTCCCTCTTCTTCTCTAGCCCTTTGTCATCTTCCTTTTCCTATATTTTTCTTCCTCCAACTTCTTCTCCTTCACCTCCGCCACCTAAGTCTCTACCTTTGCCTCTTTTTTCTCTTCTTCATCAACTTCATTTTCGTTTTTCTTTTCATTATCCGCCTCCTTCTCTGTTTCCTTTTCCTCCACTTCTTTCTCTTCTTCCCTCTTTTCTTCCACTGCCACACCCTTCTTCTCTTTCTTCTTTACCCCAACCTTATTCTCCTCTCCCTATTTCTTCTCTTCCTTCTCTTCCTCCATATCCCTTCTAAATTTCATCCTCCTTCTCAACCTGCTTCGCTTCCAACTCCTGTCCAACTCTGTTGCGTCACGTCACACCTCAAGCGCCTTCGAATTTTATAGAACTGTGCGCTATATAAGTTTGCGTTTATTGTTATTATTCTGCACTTTTGTTTCTTCCTTTTCATTCCTCTTCGTCTTTTCTTTCTTCTTCTCATCCTGCTTCTTGTGCTTCCGTCTTTTTTGTTTCCTTCCTGTTTTCCTCCTTCCCTTCCTCTTCCTCCATCTTCCCCTCCATCTCCTCTTTTCCTTTTCTGTTGAGTGCTCGAGTTAACTTACCTCGTCTATACATGCACCCTGAGACTAAAACCGCTCTGGTAATATTAAATAAACCACATCCAGTGCTGCCTTAAACAACGAACTGTTATGAAGCGATGTAATTTGTATTTACTAAAGGATAAATTTAAAGCCACCAGATATAAAGTATTAGAAAAGCACTAATAGGCTGCAAAAAGTATTTTTACACCTTCCAGCATAATGCCTGATGCTTTAAGTACACTATTATGCTCCAAACTATAAATTAATTATTACCCGGCAACATTAACCAAATGAGCACTTAGTTTAGTCCCAAGTGTCACCTTTAGTTTGGCTTTCGGCGAATAATAAATTAGTTTACCTTTACTAAAATTGTTGTGGTAACTTCTCATAGCAAGTGATTAACTACGTTATCGAGAAGAAGACGATACGCGCGGCTTCATAAGCATGCACTAACAGCAAAAGTTAAATAAATGAACATTTACTAAACAAATTTATCAATTTTTAACTCGTGCAAACACGATAGTGTGTTTTACTGACGTAAAGCGGTGCATTCTTGTTATCCTTTTTTCCAAATTCAAATCGAGCAAACAAAAATGTTTTGTTCGCCTAGTCACATTTATGACCATTGAGAATTTTGCATTTAATACTCAAACTCAGTTGATCCAATGCCTTCGTATCTGTGTTTAGTGCCTGTTTGTTACCTTTAACTTCCAAACAAACTTATGTTATTAATTTTTTTTCACTTGCACAAGTTGTAAGCCTAAATACAAGTTTTAAAAACTATAGTCCTACTTGTGTAACATTTGGTCCTAAGTTCTCTTTGTGGGTCATGAATTATCGTATCTCGGATGAGCTGTGGAGGAAATATGTAGTTGATTGCTCAGTTTAACTTGTCTTCTGATATTCAAATCTTTTCACATAGAAATTGCGAGTTTTTCTGGCCCTTGCAGTCTGCCTGACTGGTATTACCAAATCAGTTTTAAAATTAAACTTTCCAGTTGAGCATAACACATGAAGAATACCACAGAAATTCCCACCAGTTTCTGTCGATCACTCCCAAGTTATTCCATTGGCGCGACGTGGTAAAAAGTTACAAACTCTCCAGAATAAGGCAAACACTTGAAGTACATAAACATCAAAGTAGTTTTTTTCTCTTGTCCATTTGTATAAGCATCTACTTAAAAATATTAGAAATTTTAAAACAGGAAAAAAGGTGTCAACCAATTAATGATCGATGTGGCCTCCGAGGCAGGCCTCATTGTGTTAAGGTAGTCTTTCCAGATCGCGCTAAACAGAATATCTTGCGCTCGCTATGCGCGTGCTTGATCCCATTCGCTTCGCTCGTGTTCCGTTTCCTTCTACCCTCTGATCTGAGGACAAAATTAATCGTCTAAGAAAAAATTCAGAACAAGCAGCCGTTTTTTGAGACAGGTTGCTTCACTTTAGAGTTGGTTTTTCAGTGAAAATTATTTGAATTGTGAACTGGATGAGACTTGTACAGGCACCGACTTAGAAGTTTATTGTTTACATTCCAATATTATTGCACAATCCTGAAGTGCATGAGTGTTAATCATACGAGGGTACTGCATTGAGTGGAATTTGCGCACAGTGAAATAATGTGATCTTTTTTGTCACTTGTAACAATAAACAGGCTAGCGAATTCTTACTAGAAACTGTTGTCATAAAAGCCCAAATAACTCGTTAATAAACTAAAACTTTAAGTTTAAGCCTTATTGACCCGAGAAACATTTGGAATGGTGAGGAAATAAACTTTTTGGTATGAGTTTTAGCACACACCTCTTAGAAAACACAACAACTACTGCTGCGGTGTCCTCGGGGAACGCTTTGTGACTCCTGACAGCTTCGGGAAATCATCGGTATAGTTGGTTGTAAAGTGACAAGGGATAAAGATGTCTATTGGCAGGTAATTAGATCTAATTAGTTTCCCTAATGGGACATAAAGAGGCCTAGAGGTCCGTACGACTAGTTACGGACCTGAAATGGACCAATCACAGTGCGCGAAATCAGTCAGCCATATAACAATCAGGCTGAGTGATTTCGCGCGCAGGTTGTTAATGTATGGCATCGAGCAACTTATAAGACTTTGTAAGGGAATTTCGAATTGCACCATTATCATCGAAAATAATGAAATAATGAAATAAAGGAACCGTGACTTGCCCGAAGCGTTGTTTGTGTCTTTCTTGCTCTGTGGCGGTGATTTCAAGCCATTTCGGCGATATGAAGTCCCTCAGTTTTTCCCCTAAAACTTTGGGGGAAAAAGCCGGATAGGGTTGACAGTCGGAAATCCTAGAAAACTACCGTAAAATATACCAAGCCATAAAAGTTTGCACACCCCTAAAATAGACCCCCTGGCCAAAACTAACCTAAAAACTATTTATAAACCGGAGTTTAGTAAAGAAACGTCAGTTCAAAAGAGCTGTACCCATGATAACTCAAAGTTTTCAGTTTTACCTTAACAAATACCGGTTTTATTATTTGAATAGATTTCGCTCGAAAACCCCTCATAGGACTTGGAGCCCAGTCACACTACTGGGTGTCGTACTAGCGTATGCCAGCGTATGAACATAGACGCTGACATACGGGGCTGAAGGTACGTTAGACATTCGTTGAACACGTTTCAAGCACGGTCGCATACGCTGGCATACGGCGAGGCAGAGTATTTTTTTAAGCATGATTAAAAATTTTATGCGTAATCGGACGTACGGTCTATACGCTAAGCTGCGCACGCGCTAGACATACGCTGAATGCACAAGAGCTATACGCTAGAGTAGAGGCACGTTATCCATAGATAAAGTACTCTGGCCGTGATCTATACGCTATTTATAACGCTACTCGTAGATTCAAAACTGTAAGCATACGGACAATCCTGTACTTTTCGAATGGCACATCGAGCGTGTGAAAGTCTTACGTAATAGTGTGACAGGGTCTTTACAACCCCCCAAAATACGACGATTATGCATCCCGGCCTATTATGCGAATATATAGGGAGTACCCCCCGGGGGCCAAGCACAGTGTTTAACTGAAAACAAAAGCATTGTTTTCTTTACATGTAGTTCTCATTTGGCCGGAAGAGTATAATTTAGTTGCTGCAGCTCAGCAGGGAGAGCAGAAGTTACTGACTTGTCAGCAAGGCTTGTTCCATGCAGGGCGGTTCAAAACCAGGCTAAATCCATCAAAATAACCAAGCGTGAGAGGTAGGAAACTTCATTAACGTACTAGATAACCTCTTGTTAAGATCAAGTTAAATCATTGTCACTACTTCAAAAGCCGTTTATACGCCGAAAGTTTTTATTTTGTAAAACAGCCGGCTACCTCCAGAAGTAGTTGTTGAGTCAAAATTTAACCTGTAATTGTATCACAGATCTGTGTTTTCAAACATTTACTTTTCAGAATATCCTCAAAAAAGTGTATAAATAGAAACGCAAGTACACTCTCTCTTAATATTGTAAACCGTTTTTATAAGAACTTGAACCTGAAAAATGCCCAAAATTAAAGAACATGTAAGGATTATACCTGAGGCTGAGGCAAGATGAAGATAATGCACAAAATCATAGATATAATTTGTTCCTGGCTAATGTTCATCAATGCAACGTCGCCTATAGTGCTTTGCGTGTACAGCTTTGTTTCTAAAATTCTCTTTTGATTTTTACTGTTTTGCTTTCTTACCGGCCAGGGTAGCAGCTAACTAGTAAAACGTGTTTATTATAACCATAGTTTCATTTCACTAAAACTTGATTTGCACGCGAAGGGCTCAGTGAATTGCTTGTTACATTTTTTTAAAATTAATTATTTACTAGAATTTAATTGCAATTGGTTAAAAAAACAAAAAGCTAAAGATTATTAAAAGAGAAAATACACTGCAGGAAAAAACTGTTCTTGAAATGGCCTGAGCGAAAGCGAAATAGACCAAAGCTGTTTGCATACTACATTATACTGTCTGGTTTTTCGATCCCCACCCTGGTGGGATTAGAGTTCTATTTTTCGTACACGCACTTCAGTCTTCACTCTTCAGAGAACAACTTTAGTTACTCGGTCATACCTAAGAGCGCCAAAGAAGACTGAGCTTTTTAAAGCTATTTAAAAACACTCACACCTAAGTGACTTTGTTCAGCTTGGTCAGCTCACAGAGGAGTGAGCTATTGTATTCAGTCAATGAGCTGGTGGGGTTGGTCATTATAATGTTGGAGTCTGAGAAACACAAAACAGATGTCTATCTTTCAACCTCTCTGGTTCTCTTTTCCCTCGTTCTAAAACTTCCGGATTTTTTTACCTCGTTTTACAATTGGCAGCCGGCTTCAGCGTCTCGGCTAAACTTGGCGTTCTTACAGTAAATCAGCATAAAGCCCACCAAGGGAAGGCCGCGCCTTGCTTTGGCCTAAGTCCAGATTCATCAGTGAAATAGCTCAGTTTTAGTGTGGACTGCTATAGTGATAGCGCAGTCAGGCAGAAGACAAAGCAAAGTTAGCTATTTCAAGTCTGTCAAGGGTGCTAGTGAGCATACCAATGTGAGTACAGTTTTCCTCTTTTAGGATTTTATTGTAAGTTAGATCAGTTTTATCGCTTGTTGCTATACCTATCAATAAGATATTTGCTTCACTATATTTCCATAGTTATGGGTGTTGCCATAATCGTAGATTTATAAGAAAATTACTGTGTCGTCAGTTTTGATGGAATTATTTGGATTCTCATTTACGTATTTTGTGTTATTTCTAATTTACTAGTTCGTTTGTAGTTGTTTATTACTGGATTTATCATTATTGCAAAGTATATTAAGCGTAATAGTAATCAATCTATTTAGATTTCATTGAATAACTATGCTGATTAATTAATTTTTTATCAAGTTTGTTAGATTTATTAAACTAAAACTAGTTTTCGTATTTGTAACATTTGCAGTTCGAACCGACAATTGTTCGACAATTAGACACCTAGCTACCGACGTTTAGTTTTTTCGTTTTATTGACCTATCGTCGACCTATTAACACTTAGTGTCATTTATCAATTGCGATAACTTGGTATAATATCGTCAGCTTATGGAATTGAATATCGTCTACTGATCATTAAATACTGATAGTTGTTGCATATCTATCGTCGTGTTCAAATTCTGTCTACTGCACCCGCGCTACATTTATGAATGTGTCTCCTCTGGATTCAGTTCAGTATTCAGTAAAGTTTCTGTCCGGATGGAGCTACAGAGGGGGATTCTGTTGCGTGGCCAAAGCATCCAACCATACACGTAATGTTACGTGACTAAAGCTCCTTGACTGAGTCTGTTCTACTGTTTTTTTTAAAAAAAAACCCATGATATTTGCCGTCGGTTCTTCACTGTGCAGAACTGATATTGATGAATTCATACAAGGCACTCGCCTATCATGGCTAAGTAAAGCCTGGTTCACATATGACGGAATCATGCCTGCGACATGTCGTAGACAGTTGTAGACAAGGTCGCCGTTTTACCTGCGCATATGTGAACATGTATCGCAG